>CAXAMN010028950.1:331090-460884 GCA_963970005.1 Durusdinium trenchii | reverse complement strand
CTTTGCCACCTGAGGTTGGCTCAGGCCCAAGTCCAAGAGAAACCGCAATGTGGGCCATAAGCTTCTCTGAATCGACCTTCCGTGTATTGGAGCTTGGCTCTGCATCTTTTCGATAAGGCTATCATCAAAGCCTTTTTTCAATCAAAAAGTTGGTGATCTCCTCAGAGGTGTTCCCAGCCCTCACCAGCATGGCAGTGCCAAAGAACTGCTCTGCTTCTGTGGACATCTTTATCAGATCTGTCTCGATCAACCCGCTCAGTCGTTCTAAAACACTTGGGCGAAGCTCCTCTTGAAACTCTGAGGCCACTTGGACCAAAACATCCATCAAAACCTTTGCGAGCGATTTCTTGTTCCCTGCACGCCATGTATCGACATGGACCCAAACTACGCTGCCCGCTCTTTGGCTTGGCAACGTGTGGCTTATACGAACCACGCGCGATCCGGCTGGGGCAATCTTCAGCAACGCTTCATTCTTTACCCGGTCTCTTCTTACGCCCTCCTTGCCTGCGTGACGGTAGTACCCATCATACTCCACAAAAAAGGCTGCATCCTTCTCTTTAAACATGCCATAGGCTGCAAAGTCCGGCTCCAAACTGTGTCCCGCCCAGCAGTCTGGAGATGGAAAGCTTCGGAAGTGCCCACCAATTGGCATGTTGTTGGGCGACAGCAAAGCCTGGAAGGTTTGATATGGGATCAAGGACTGAGAAGGCCTGCTCTCAAACCCAATATATAGACAACCAACTAGATAGAAAAGTAGATAAAACACTAATAATGTATACAGGAAACCGGTTCTATCTATTTGGGGACCACTATACCAGTACTACACTACGAAACTAGTGTTGATCGCCGCGGCAAATCTGAAGGGAATCACCGGCTTCTTTGCCATCCGGGACGCTGCCAGCTGTGACAAAAGCTCCACCTCTGCCATGCTGTCGAAGAGCTCCCGGGGCCTGCCTGAGGGCTCGTGGCAAGCGGGTGAAGGAACATCGGTGAGGGAACGGCCTCACACTCACTTGCAACAGGAGCCAAAACGCACACAGGCAAACAGGATCGGTGGTCAAGGAAGTCTCAATGGATTTTTGAACAATGAATTGGTACAATAGATGTGATAAATGAACCCATGTCGTCTGACAAGAATGGGACGATTACAAAACTTAAGTGTTTACTATATAGACGGCTTCAATAGAAATGACCACGGATTGCAGTAGGCTTCCCTCGAACACCAATGCCAACCGACTTAAGATGTTGTTGCCGCTGCCACGGACCAACACTTGTCTCTGCCCACGGCTCTACCTACAAAACTACCAGGCAGTTCAACAAGTGATTGACATGCTGACATGCTCCGCTGCATTGCTAACAGCTGCTTATGCTGCTTGGTGAAGCACGATCCACTTCTGCTTGGTCACTTGCAGTTACAAGATCCCAACTCACTGGCACAAACCCGAACTTAAACATTTTCTCCGGCTACCCCTCCTTCTCGCCACCACTGTGGCGGCTGTGGCACTACCATGCACATCGGCAGCGCAGTGGTCAGAATGCACAGCGCCAAGATCAGATGGTCTCGGCTTCGGCGCTTTGGCATCACGGCTGGGAGGCGGCGCGGCACGAACCATACAATTCTCGACGTCATAAACATGTCCAATGAAAGATCTTAGACTTGAGCCTTGACCGCGCTGAGGGAGGTATGTCTTCAGCTATGCGATTGATGGACCAAATCATGCACATAGTACTGGCACTAAGCTTGGACCGATTGGAATCCCCCACACGGTGGACTGTGGGTCAGGGAATTCCAGATCCAAAAGCAAATTCCCTAGCACAGCAGAGCAGAATCTGCTGTAGTGCCTGGTTGACCCGTGAGTCATTGAGTGTGTAATGGCTGACTGACCTCCAGACTGGCATCAACCATGCACATGGCCGAAGACCCACCATGACTTCGACCACGGAGGACCCAAAAACCGAGGTCCCCGAGCGCAAAGGATCATGGAAATAGACTTCGGTGAGGCCAAACTCGCCCTCCTCCTGTGGAAGACCGATGACGTCGGAACGTGCATTCGCCACGCGCGGCCTCCAAAGCGTGGATGGTGGAGGTTGCAAGTTCCAAGGGCTTAGCCAAGAGCTGGACGGGGGCAGTCAGACAGGTCCGTTCAGCAAAAGACCTGGGTGAATTTCAAATGTTTGGAGCTGGGTGGAGGGGTTCCCTGCAAGCAGGGCTGGGAACTGATGGAAGCTAAATAGCTCGTCTGCTTTCTCACATTGCACACACCTGCGCACCAAGAGTTGAGAAGAGCAAAAATCAATTGAAAAGCAAAAGACTTGTGTGAGAGGTCTCTCTTTGGAAGCTCCAAACAAAATGAGCCTTCAGGTGCCTGATGTAGAAACACACCTAGGACCTTCCTTCATCAGGGTACATTGCATACACTATTGTATATGTATATCATTATATATATATATAATACAGCAGTTCCCTCCAGCCCATGCAAGGAGGGCAAAAACCCTCCATGTCTCACTGCTTCGACTTCCCGAACCTCCAAAAAACACCCGTCCCTGTCGAACCGGTCCTTCAAGGCGACACCGATCTGGTCCGCGGTCTGGGCAAGGACATCCTCATCCGGCAGCATCGGTGGGTCGTTTGGCACTCATGGCGGACCGGGCACGACCGACACCAACTCGCGGCAAGTGGTGGCTGGGGGCTCCAAGTTTTTGGACCCATCCACATATAGGAAAATTGATGAATATTGACGGGGAGCAGAGTATATTGATTATAGGGGACATTAATGTCTGGGGATGTGTCCGAAGTGGTTGCTGCACAATCGGAAAGAAATGCACCACTCAACCATTCCTTACGCATGCGCTCTGCTGTGTCCCCCCTGCGGCCGCGCCACGTTCCAGGGAATCATGGGATGCTCCTCCACCGCCTTTTGGAGCTCCTCCAAGGGAGCCACCTCCATGCGGCGGACTTGGATGTTTGTGGTGTTCACATCTTTGCCTTGATGGGCCTTGCATTGAAACTAAAACTTCAGAACTCGGAGTTCAAAGACTCTGGATGTTGTTCTCTTGGCAGAACAAAAAAGGAGGCACAGGCCATATAGTGGATTGAAAGACACCCGTGGAGTAGGAGAGTTGGATGCCCAGAATTCGGGCTTCTGGGGTCCTGGGGCGCTTGGAGCGGGAAAGCCCTGCCCCTGGGCACATAGCCTCATCCTGTAGATCAAAAGACCATGAGATATGAGTCGCAAGGGATATGTGACACCTCAGGGCCAGGGCAGTCAATTTGAAGGAACTGTGATGAACCGGGGTGAGGCCAGATTGACATTTGCAAACAGTGAACTCCAAGATACTCCAAGGTGGTTCCTCCTTGAAGTCTGACCTCCAAGCTGGCGTTGACCTCTGATCTCTGTGCAGAGCTGCCTCTAGACCCTACTGCTCCGATAGATCCATATCTGCAATCACTGCCCCAACTGTCAACACTCATCGAATGACCAAACACTGCACAAGCACGGCCACCCCGACCACGACCCACAGCGCCACGGCGCCTGGACCTTTCTCGGTGGGCTTACTTCTGCGAGCGCCGCGTGGTCACGCGTCGCGAGGTGATCATGGGGTGGTTCTGAGCACCTTTCTTGCTACCACTCTGATTCACAAGCCATCACAGGCTTTTGGAGGTTTAAACACCCTCAAAAGGTTGCTAATTGGAAGGTTCTTGGCACATCTGCCGGTCTTGGAGGTTTTAATCCCCAGTGCTGGACTTTAGATATATGATGATATATGAACATCTTCAGTGAGATTCGATGTGGCCTCTGATCTTGCAAAGGAGGGCTTTCTGCCAGCGGAAAGCAGCTGGCGATGTTCAAGGCAAAGGCAAATGCTCTTTCAAACACTTTCTCGAGTCCCAATCGGAAGAAAAACACTTTCACACGGCTTATCCTTGCCTTTGCTTGTGTCAAGGCCACAGAGAGAACAAGAACTACTTCAAACATCTTCAAACAGCCTTTTCTTCTGGAATTTTCACCACCCAAGTCTCCCAACTGGCCGCTTTCACTCCCCTACTGTCTCGCCCTCCCGGCCCCCACCCGCCACCAAGCGCGCCGCACCAAGCGCGTCGAACCTTCGTCGCCCGCCTTCCTCGATGAGGCAGTTGGAGGGCAGCCAAACGCTCGCCGAGACCTTCCCTCGGAACTTCACCTGAAAGGACTGGTCCATCCGACGATCCGAGTGATGTTTTTAAGGTAGCTCCATCTGGTCACGTCCGCTGTCGAGCGAGTTCAGACTTAAAACAATGCGGTCCGGACATCACCTTGATCTGATGTCTTTAGGGCAGAAGAGGAGGACAATCAAGAAATGATATCTGCATCTTTTGTGGCACTTGCTCCACAAACAGTTTACCAAGCAAAGTTCAACACGTAAAGCTTCTGGGTGAACCCTGTCAATAGATTCAATACCGTATGAGAACTGGCGGCTCTGCCACCATTGCTGTAAACACTTCCCAAGTATAGTTCTCCATTGGGGACTCCAGTTCGGCCGACTCTTACTGGCTTGTTGAAGTGATCGCCCCCCCCTGCATGAGCGGTCAAGGTCCCTCGCATGGGTACCGCGCAGCCGAGGCGCCTGTGCTGTGTTATCCGAGGGGTCATCTTGAAGGACCTGTCGGTGGAGCTTGGAAAAGCAAAGAAAACACATGCGCATGATGGTAGGAAACACATGGAAATACTCTTGGGGATTCCATGGGGTTCAGCACTTGCTGCACGAGTTCCATCACAAGTACGCTCTTGCCTGCCTGGGTCCGCAAAGTGCATACAGCACACAACAGATTTGCCACATAAATAGGAGGGCAAGAGCAGCAAGACAATAACATTGTCCCCCACCTTCCACTTTCTGAGATTCTGCAATCACCTACGACAAATATCTACTATATGATTGTAACTGCATTATATGTAACAAACGGTAATAAGATGTATAATAAGTAATAAGTAACAAGTCTTCAAGTGAGGGAGTGAAGTCCCTTCCTTCCCCCACCATTCCTCCACCAATCTGTTCCTCGACAACCAAATCCACCGCATGCCTTGCCGACCTGCCCGCAGATCGACAGCAGCCGGTCGTCCCACTGAATCACCTCGTGTGCCTCGTGTGCTGCGCAAAAGGTTCATGGCTGGCGGATGAATGAATGGGATGAATGCGAGAACTGTAAGAGGAGGGGGGGTAGGATGTCATCAAGGATCTGTAATCAATTGAGACCCTGCATGAACTTGAACACCTCCATCTGACCAAAACCAATTAATAAACTAAAATCGATATCTACTTGGACCCACCTAGGATTCTCCAGCTCAATCTCTCGAGCGCCTCGGCGCCTCCGCGAGCCCGGTCCCCGATCGGGTCGCCTCCACCGCCACGCGCAGCTGCTCGGAGTCCACGATGCGGACGCGGCGCAGGGCTCGGGGACCCACCAGGCCCTGTGGGGAGGCGACCGGACCCGGGATGCGGGAGGATGGGAGGGTGTCGTAGGTCATCAATGCGGTTGATGAACAACTATGAAATCAACAAATTGGTGTTATGCAGTTTGTGTTCATGATGCCCCCAAACACACACAGATATATATATATATATAATATATATATATATATATATTAGACGAGTTCTGATGTGGTAGCCGCTTACTGCCCCCCTCCCACTGCCCGACTCGGCGAACACTACGACTGGCACTCCCTCCCGTGCGCCTGCGCCTGTGCCATGGCCAGAAGTTGGGGATCTTCTTCTACCATGTTCAAGAGTTCCTCTTTCCTTGCAACGGATGTTTTTGGCACTGGGCGGAGTGGCACGACACAGGGAAGTCAACGAAACCATCGGCGAAAACAACCGCAAGAACAACCTCCTTCAAATGGACACCCAACAGGTTGGGGAAAAGCACCAGCCAAAGCAAAGACAGGTTGCGGATCAAAGGGCAATAGCGGTTGCGGATCTGTGGGTGCTTCCGCAGGACTGGGAAGTTACGTCACGGGAATAAGTTGGAATGGGACTCCTCCATTCACTAAATTCTGAAACAAACATCGTGGCCATGGCAAGCAAAACACCACCATGTCTCTCTGCAGCTGAGAGACGTCATGTTGGCCGGATCGGGTACTCGTTGCACTTGTGTCCCTGGGCCAGCTGTTCTTTTCCGGAGAGGCTGCTGCGCAGTCGGTTTCTTTGAGCCTACAAGTGAAGGACCCAGCTCGAAGGAACATACAGTAGATTTAAGTTGTTTTTTTTGCTGCTGTCCACTTTCATAGAACAGAATAGGAACCCCGTTGACATCTATTCAACATTCAACATTTAGGCCGCAGAATGTTCCCCTGAACGGATTGTTCGACCAAAAGGAACTCATCTAGGTATGGCTCGAAAGGAGGAGGAAGAACCTCCCAACCGTGTTGCAAGCCTACCATGGCTGTGGGTCCGAAACCACCACCGGGAGACCGACCTCGGTTGACTAGCAATGGACCGACCGAGGTTTCGAAGGTCAACATGAAAACAGCCACAGACCTGCAGAGAGAACGCGAGAGCATCCACTGAAATTAGGGGGTTTGCAAAACAACACGGCTTGCATGGGCATGGCCGTCCGAGGAGTCTCAGGGATTGCTCAAGTATCTCAAGTTTAGCCCCGGTAGAGCCTAGAATTGGAACTGCTATATCACAATAAACTAACCACGAGTCAATTCCAAAGCTCCCTTCTCTCCCATTCTCAGATGCGCGTCACTGTTGCACCGGCACTGTTCCACCTGTGCTAGGCCTTGTCCTCCGTCTGGTGCAGCCGAAACAAGAGAACAAACCTTCACCACCTGAACACCTCCCATCACCCCCTGAGCTGCGGGGCCATCCAGCCACCTGGCTCGCCAGATCGGCAGCGAGAATGCGCGAGCATGCGCGAGCGAGCACGAGCGCGTCCGGCCCCCGAAGGGTTCAGTTACGGAAAGGGTTGTGCAGGAATCAATTCAAGCCTATTATATAGATATACTCAGCCCTGCTAAATCCCTAAACTCCCTGCACTGCTTGGGGGAGCCGTCGGAGAAAAGTCGACCCAGGATTCCGTCAGAACTCCGGATTGCCATAGTCTCAACTTCCAAAGGCAGTGGCTTGGGTGGGTGGATTACCAAACATGGTGAATCTTTGAGAGGGTATAGTAGGGTAAGATTAGCTTGCATAAGGGTCCTGTAAACAAGTGTATATATATAGATATAGAGAGAGAGATAGAGGAGATACTGCACATTTTATGACTATGACTATACATAACGAATCTACAGTACTACAGGCACTCCTTTTGGGTCGCTCCATCCCCAGCTCGGGCCGCCCCGCTCTTTGAACCAGGCCGTGCGCTCAGCACTGCCTCCGGACGGAGTCCGGAAGAGTTGATGGTCCGGAGGAGTTCAACGGTGGCTTCAATAGAACAGTGGAAGACTATAGATTGTACCATATTAGGACTTAAAGAGTTAGGAAACGATCCTGTCTGAGATATCATGCGTTCTTTTCATGTTTTATGTTTGGTTGCTTGCTCTTTGAAAGGATGCATATACTAAGAACATCTGTCTCGGATCTTTTTCGCCACCTTTGTGGGCCAAGCGCAATTTCGTTCAGTGAATGTAAACCTTGCTCGCGCCGACTGGAAGGAGGGTGTCAAAGAAAAGAATCCCCAAGCCAGGGCCCCCCTAAGGGGTAGTCAATGGACACCTCTTAACTTCTAAGGGGCTATGATTAGCCACCCCTGAACGGGCAGCCCAAAACGTGTGGCCCTGGTTCAACTCGGCTGCTCCGCTGCTCGGCTGCCTCTTTGTAGCTCCTGGGGCGGTCCACCTTCGAAGTTCTGCAGCTCGAGGCGGAGCTCCCGGACCGGGACCTCCTCCTGCGGGCGGCACGGCCACACGGTGCCTTTCTTCGGAATTGAGCCGGGCATGTGGAGGGCAAAAGGGGGGGGACTGGAGTGATTATTGAATATAGTTTGGCATGGTTGAAGGTGGGAGGAGAGAAAGTTGGAAGAGGTCTTCTTGCCAAGGAAATGGCAAAAGATCTTAATTTGTTTTTGATAGGCATTTCACTTTCCAAGTGAATCATGAACTCTTCCTCAAAAGTAGGTATGCGTCACATTGCTTAAGTCTGATGGCGACAGGAGAAATTGGCCAAATCTGAGTCAAAAAAAAGCGCCTGCATGGATGTAATGAAATCATGCATTCCGCATTCCCTTCTCCTTCATCTCTTCCACCACCAAGATCGAACCACGGAGCTTACCCGGGTGTTCCATCCGCTGTTCCGCCGGGCTCGGCCTCTCGCGCATTCTCCGCATTCCGCACCGGCCATAGGAGGCTGGTGACCGAGTTCTCCGGGACCTGGGACACAAGGGACTCGCTTCTTACGGAATGATGGAGCTCTCAGAAATGTCAGATTACGTTTTATATATATATATATAATCCTTTACATTGCAGATTGCCTTTGGTTACGTTATATTCCTTTCATTAGAAAAATGTAATCTGAATCTCTGAGAGCTCCAACTTTCGAGGCACCTTCTTGCCGCAAAAAAAACAAACACAACCACGTGTTTGATGTTTCATTGATACCGGATGTCCGAGCAAGCATTGAGTATCCACGCACTAAGATCTGACCCCTAGCTCTTGTGATTGCGCCTTCTTTGAGATAGTCTTTGATGTGCTTTGAAGCTGAGTGTTGGCCGTGGCCATGCAGCTCCAACGAAAGGATCTAGCAAAGCGGGCGGCCTATACCGGGTAACTCCAAATCCACATACCAGGGCCCGCGGTTTGAGGTGATTAATGGATACCCCTTAACCTCTAAGGAGCTAGAATTGGACGCCCCAAACGGGGAGCTGTGGTATTTGGCCAGGCCGGTCCTGACCCGCCTTTCCATTCTCTTTCTTGGCATCACCATTCTCCTGGAGAGCGAAGCCACACAGTAAAGCTCAACCGGAAAGAGACTTCACTGGCACGTATCTACGGCACTTCATCGGACAAACTAGAGCAACTAGAGCAAACCATCCGATCTATCATATAAAGCAGTTGGACAAACTTTCTCTCCCCATCCTTTCATATCATGACAGTCTGAAAACCTCAAAAGGATGTCTTCAACAACCACAAATAGAATTTGGTGGTTGAAGTGTATGCAACCAACAGCATTCCAGTCACTACCATAAGTTGGAGCCCTTTAAGCATCGATTTGGTACGTTGCCAACGAGCTCCATTTCTGCTGGTGGGCGGACTTTGTGGTGCAAGTGGACATTCTACAATTTCGCAATCTATTAATCTAGTACTAAGGACCCGCCGGCCGAACCTGATGACCTGAGAACCCCCGTGGGCCCGTCGTGTCGACCCCCACTGGCCGGCACCCAGTCGTCGGTCCTTGAGGCGTGTGAGCTCCGCTTCGAGCTGATCAAAGCGACGCTCGACCTTGGAGTGACCGGAGCAGTGGTCACTCCAAAGGAGATTGACAAACCTCGCAATCAGGAGATGAATAGTGAGATGAACGTGTTACTGTTTGTTTGTTTGTTTGTTGGATTTGTCACAATTGTTGTTCTCCCTGGACGGTTGATTGATAAATCCCAAACCTGGAGATATAGAACACCATTTTGGTGAGGGAGGCTTTGTTCTTCAACAGCCTGCATTTACTCCTTCTCAGCCAGGTGTCATGATTGATCTCAATCATTGATGGGAAACCCTAGCTTCCTATCAATCGAGAACGTCCAACCTTCCCCAAACTAGCCTTGATCATGCCCAAAGAGCCCCACAACCATGCCAAGCACTTCGGTACAAGACTTCCCTCTTCCACACATATGTCATCATATTTCTACACATCAAAAAAATAGATCCCTGCCCTACCAAAAAAGAAACATGTCCAAAAACAACGGGGCTCTGCCTTGGTCGAAGGCTTCCTCCACCCCCTCCCTCGGTGACGCCGCACCGCAGCTTCGAAGGAGAGCCCAGCACGTTCGGCCATGCCGGCATAAGCCTCGCGTCTCGGTGTCCGGAGGTCACCATGTTCCAAACGACTTCGCGGAAGAAAAGCATGAGCCTTCCAACAGAACTTCCAACTCATCTTTAATCCGTGGTGATCCCTTTCAACACTTCGACACGTCCCTCGAGTCCCTCGACCAGTGGACTTGTCTCGCCCACCACGGAGCCCCCTTGTTGTTGTTTTTCGTGCGCGCCTTGCGGAAGGTCCCATGCGTCGGCTCGTCGAAGGGCCCTGGCAGCAGCTCCTGAAGTCTTCAGCGCCGCAAACCGAGCGACGCACCGATCCGAGTGTCCGAGCGTAATCTGGGGAGGCTGGTCTCCTAAGTGAGCTAGACACCTGTAATAAGGGGATGTCCATGGATTGAAGCAACAAGATTGGTGGATCATTGTAGCCTCAAAACTGGCAAAAACTCAGGATCCACCCCTTGGCTTGGAGGATGTTGCACCAGGTCAGTCTGTTGTTCTGCCACTTTGTTGACTGCTAAATGGGATGAAGGTTTGGGCAAGAACCATGCACGTATACTGGTGAGTATGGTGAGCATTCTCAATAACCGATCTATAGGCAAACCCGTGTGCATGGTCGCGAATCAGGAATGGGCTTGATCTGGAAGTTTTCATCTGGGATGCCACGATCTTCCTCAATGGTGCGCAAATCGGCCAGCATGGTGTTTAGTGTGTAGGTGTGGCCATTGGTAGGTGTTGTTCGCACAACTCAAGGCTTCGTCTGCCTCATCTGGCCAGACATTGAGTAATTCTATATGGCTTATTCTGTCAAGGCGTCCTGGAGCGACAGGCACTGTCGCGAAACTCCTTGGTCCGCTCAGCCTTCTCGGACCCCTGGAAGCTCACCAGCATGCAGGAGAGGTTGTCCTCAGGCGTGCGAAAGACACATCCTCCGCCGCGTCTCCGCCCTGTCTCAGATTGTCGTCTCAGAAACGAAGCACCTGGTGTGACTGCGCGGTGCACCGTCCAAGAATGCCCGCCAACCGGCCCGTGGGAGTGCAGTGGGAAGCGCTCCCGGACCGTGTTTTTTTTGGCGTGAACGATCCTCCAGCGTTCTTGCACTGCATCACCTTGAGGTGTGCCACTCCAAAAAAAAGACAGAACTTCAAGTTAGCCGCAGTGAGCCTTCAAAACAACCAATTGGATAGTAACGACAACAAAAAAAGGGACCCCCGAAAACAACACAGTTTATTTCACAAAACTGAAGAGAAACCGATGAAATAAGACCCACATGTTCTGCTGGTTTACTATCTCTTCTCGTGGTTCTCCCCCTCCCCCTTTTTCACCAGGCGTCCATGGAGCCCCGATCCAAAGCCCTCTGACAAACGGACTTGGCCGCCTCGAGTGCGCCGAACCGAAACGGACCGGGCGGGGTCAGGTCGTACGTGTCTTCAGTTGGTACTGAGTGGTCGTTGAAGCACGTGAAATAGGACTATATATACACTCCCGAAAACTAACAGATACCCTGACGTCCTGGTCACCTGGTCAGATGGGTTTTCCTCTACCAACCGGTGGTTTTCAGGGTCCATGTGAGTTTTCGGGCGTGTAGTCCTGCGGGATCAATAGTCCCGTGGGATCAATCAAACCATGGATAGACCAATTGTAAAGGTTGAAACGATGTTTTTACAAGTGACTAAGTGGTTGCATAACCTTGCATAAGTCGATGACACAATCTCCAAGTTCGATGGTTGGACCTCCATCCAAAGGACATCTTGGAGTTCATCTACCCTGAAACCGTTGGAAACGTCTGGGAGCATCTGGGGACCAAACAGCTTCACCTGGTGAGCCCTGCCTTTGGGATTGATGGTGGGTTGTTCCTGACATGCTAGTTGGGGGTTATGCCTTCTATAGAAGGTATCCTGCATGGGGAGTAGGCCAAAATCTACCGGGGCTGTAGTTGCTCATTTGTCTGGTGCAACTTGTTTCAGGGTTCTTCATCAACTCGACAAACAAATATGCCAATGCGACAATGCATCGCTAGATGGACGGGATTGTCTCCAAAAAACTCGCCACCAGGGAACAAAATTGCTGGCTTTTCATTCCTTTTCCTCCACCAAGCTGTTTGTTTCCATAGAAGTGTCCATTTGAGAGCTGATCCTAGCTAATCATTTCCGATCACCTACAAAGGCCGCCTGGGTTTAGGCACTCTACTTGGAGCCAGTTCATTGTCCAACCCTTTGGTGGTTTCACTGCCCACGCTCTCAGCTCCCCGAGAGTTCCCTCGCCACCTGGGCCAAAGAGTTCCCCAACTCTTCAGCTGCCAGTTTGACCTCGGCAGTTTCATCCGGGCGCCTCTGCATCCTGAACCCTTGAAAGTGCAATAATTTCTGTACGTTTGGCATTTCTATCCTTTTGGGCCGTTTGGAACACTTCAATGCCAATCTAAACGATTCAAGCCAAAACTGTACACCCCAAAGCAAAACTGGACGCTTTCTTAAATGACTCCCACCAGCAAGCACATCTATGCTTGGTGCATGATCACCTATGTATGTACGAATCTTTGAGCCATACGAGGAGTTGATCAAGAGTTGTACGATACAATATCATGACTTTGGCTCTTTGAGTGTGTAGTACACTTCTAGCCAAGTGCCACCCTGGGTACTTGTCAACCTACAGGATATGGTGAAACTTCAAGATTGCCGTATGTGGCAAGCATTCACACTAGTTTGCTCCATCCCACGAGCTCCAGGTCAAATCTTCTCATGATGGTAGGCCATTAAATTGCTAAATTTGAAACTGTACAGAAATCCCACTTTGTGCACTCTTGCGGGGTTTTGCGTACTTTTTGCGGATATTTGCGTATTCTTTGCGGATATTTGCGTACGCTTCTTTTGTGGTTGTGCAGGGAAAAGTGTGACCATGTATGAAATATATTGAAAGCTAGTATTGAATCCACACCAAAACATGCATATGGCATGTGGGATTTCATTTGGCAGCTCATTGACAGATCATGATGGATCTATATAATTATGCCAAAGAAACACCAAGTTAGGTGTCAAAATCTGTGACAGGATGGACAGGTGTAAAAAGAATTGATAAGCATGGATTTGCACATCTATCGTCTATCGTTGATCGTGTTTCTTAAGAGGTGATTCTACAATGGAGATCATGCGTATCTTAAAGCCAAGCATGGAGTGGTGAAGAATCTGCTCTTGATATATGATCTTGTCCTCCACTCAGTGATTTCTTCACGTTTGGACCAACTGGAACATTCAGCCCGCTTTTCAGGATTTGCGGCTTTTTGCGTCTTTTTGCGTTCACAAACCCAACAGTTCAAAAATTAGTAAACTCTTCAGGGTCCAGGATGGGATGGAGTATAGGCCCATTAGAGGCTTCCTAATAGGCTTCCTTTTCTGGCGTCCCAACCCCTTCTTCGGGATGGAGCGAAGCGGGCCTTCTTCAGGTGCTTCTTGCCAGTAGGAATGCCGCGGAATTGGCGTGAACAGCCACAATTGAACAAATAATGCAGACCCATTGTATTAGTTAACAGCTATATATATATATATATAAGAAAAATCAATGACATTAATTGCTGTAGCCGTTATACATATGCATATGAAATGATACAAGATATATCTGTACGCGGTCGACCTTTTGGGAACTTCAAGTCCGTCTCCGGACCGACCTTTTGGGTGGCTGACGGAACGTGACCCGCCCCGCCCCGACCCCAAAACGGATCGCGCGAGAGGGATCGACTGAAAACATGTTGACGGAGAATTGAATGCTGGAAAGACATGCAGGAACCATGTTTTGGCCCAACAATTCTGGGAAATTAAGGCAATCAGGCAATAAGGCGTTGGGCAATTAAGGAACCACCTCCATGAGTTTGGCCCAACGACTTTTTTTCCCGCGATTGACCGCCTTTGAGAAAGACCCTTTTTTAAAACCATTTTCATCCATCTTCCAAAAGTAAGGTTGCACATGGTGGTACAGTCTGAGCACACGCATGCGCAAATCATTAAAGCTGACCTCCACGGCTATCCTGACGCATCTTAGCGAATTGGATGCGCAGCATGGCCACGCACGAAACAACAAGTAGCAGGGGTGAACACAACCAAAAAGAACTATAATATATACTCCAAAACCTTTGCCGCCACTGGCCGGAATGCAGGCATAGTCAAACCTTGTCTGGACAACGATATTCAAGAAGGCCTCGTTTTCCAAGAACGCCTGGAACTCAGTGTCCCACTGAACATCACCAACCTCGCAGCTTCCTTGAGACATTCGGACATCCCAAGAATCCCAAATGGCCGTCCATGTGCCGTGTGCCAATGAGTTCTTCACCAATGGGGTCCCAGGCCACTTCTCGGTTCGGAAAGTTTCCTTCTGAGATGCCGTCCTCAGTGCAGCTGGCAATGCTGAGGCGTGGTGAGGGCTCTCCTCACTTGGTACCTTCATCCTTCATCCAGGGTAAACAAACAGTTCCCCGTTAAACGACAGTGATGTAATGAAAAACAGGGGCGAGTGCAACCTGGCTTCAGAGTTTGAAGGCGCATTTTAAGAAAAGGCGTACAACTGACATCTGTTCACAACTGCACATTGTTGTGTGCTCGAGTTTCTCCTCGCACCGGCTCACACACACAAAGAAAAGAACGCCTAGAGCCGCCGGCACAACCTCCCGGTTAGTTGGGTCTGGTGGATCAACATCTGGTCCTCCTTCCCGCTGGAACGATGGAACGTGGCCAATCAGGGTGAAGCGGAAAGAAACGAACATGATCCATCCCAAGTAGGGGAAGGTTGCATCCAACCGAGGGTCAACTCCACACGCGAGTTGAAGATAGTTTTGGAGACTCGGAGAGTCTGAAGGTGCACACAAAAGACATCCATCAAAACACACCTTTTCCAAAGGTATCCGAGGTACCTTGAAAGATCTTGAACATCTTAAGGTCAATGGCCCTATATATTATATACATATAATTAACTTTGATGAACCTCTTTTGTTCCTCTTCATCACCCCCAAGCTCATCCATCCGTCGCAGCTTGGACGAACTCGCCACCCGCCGTTTGGAGAGGAAACTCCCAGGCTTCCGAGCACAAACTAACACCAAGAAGTCTGTTGGATCGCAGGTCATGGTGGTCAACTCAGGTTCCACCTCAGAGACGGAATCGACCGCTTCGACTGATCGGACTCTTGTTCCGACTCGTTCTTTGGTGGGTGGGTGGAGGGTTGAACAGTTGATTCTCTTCGGTATACGTAGGTCAGTTGTAGGTCAATATTGGTGCTGGGTCACTGGGCCACTGTGATTGAAAACTGTGAGGATCCATGAGTGCACCTGGACCCTGAAGCTGGAGTGACTGAGGTCTCTGTCTTTGTTTTTGTTCAGATCTGGTATCATGTGCTTGGGGAGTTGCCAGATGAAGGTTTGGGTTCGCCACATTGTATGGAGAAAACATGAGCATGCACATTGCTTTGAGAGTAGATGGCAATCCCAAATATATGACGTGGCTGAGTAGCTAGTGAAGAGTCTATTATAGAGTCCAGTGGGTTGCGCCACCTACTCTCAGATCACGGTATGTTTCTTGGATCATGGAGCATGGAGGCTGTCTGGTCCGAGTCACAGACGCCAGGATCGTGTTGTTTAAAGAAGCACGTCACCACTCACGTCACCGCAAAATGCCACGAACTTGTGGTGCTTTTGAGCTAGGCGCAAACGTGTCCAACAATTTGATTCTACATGGGGATGGTCCAAAACCTGGAGCCCCAACATCATATGATCTTGGTTTGCAGGTCACCCAGTCAGTATCCTGGCGCCATGACCCAGAGCCTTGTCAGTTTGACCGACCTTTCAGACGAAGTCGATAAACGGCCTTTTGAAGCCATGCCGACTTCCCTGAACATCAAAGACCTTGCTCCCCTCATAGCGACTCAAATGATTGAATCTTATTGATTCACTCGGGTTCACTTATCGAAGCATCGGCAAACCATGCATGGCAAAACCAAATACAAAAATATACAAAAACCAACAAATTCCAACGCACCTTCCTTGCCCTTGCACCTGGCACCTTTCTCGTCCCACAAAATCACCCGCTGGTCGTCCCGGGAATTCTGGGGAACCCACCGAGACAGGATGGTCCTCCTGGCGAAGCGGATCACATGGCGGGGAGGGTAGAGGAGCTTTTTGATCCAAGGCCGTAGTACCACAGTCGCACTAACGGTGGCTGCACATCCGAAACGAACCCCCGACCACAAACAAACCACATCTACCTTGGTCTAAGCCAAAACATCTTGAGGTGAACAAGTGGACCTCCAGCTCTGCACATCCAAGTTGTGACCCGAAAATGGAAGAATTCTGCGATCTTGCATGACGCCGTCGGGACGCCTGCCACAAAGTCATGGCAACCCATCAAAAATTCTGCCTCACCCCGTCCCAATTGATCCTTTGGTACTACTGAGCCCTGGGGCAGGGCACCCCCTCCCCAAACCAAAAAAGCAACAAATTACTTTACTTCGAGTGATCCCCACCATGACATTTCAATCATTTGTCTTGATGCCATAGTGAGGAGCATGTTGCCATAGTCGTTAGTATTGTAGTTCTCGATGTTGCTTGTGGGTCCTCGGGTTGTGTGCTGTGTTGTGGTCGTGGTTGTGTGTTTGTGGTTGTGTGTTTGTGGTTGTGGTAGTGGTTGTGGTTGTGATTGTGTGTTTGTAGTTGTGGTTGTGTCTTTGCGATTGTGTGTTTGTAGTTGTGGTTGTGGTTGTGTCTTTGTGATTGTGTGTTTGTGGTTGTGCGTTTGTGGATGTGTTTGTGGTTGTGTTTGTGGTAGTGGTAGTGGTTGTGATTATGTGTTTGTACTTGTGGTTGTGGTTGTGTCTTTGTGATTATGTGTTTGTAGTTGTGGTTGTGGTTGTGGTTGTGTCTTTGTGATTGTGTGTTTGTACTTGTGGCTGTGATTGTGTGTTTGTGGTTGTGTTTGTGGATGTGTTTGTGGTTGTGGTTGTGTGTTTGTGTTTGTGTGTTTGTGTGTTTGTGGTTGTGTGTTTGTGGTTGTGTGTTTGTGTGTGTTTGTGGTTGTGTGTTGTGTGTATGTTTGTGGTTGTGTGTTTGTGATTGTGTCTTTGTAGTTGCGTGTTTGTGATTGTGTTTGTAGTTGCGTGTTTGTGATTGTGTTTGTGATTGTGTGTTTGTGGTTGTGTGGTTGTGGTTGTGTGTTTGTGGTTTTGTGTCTGTGGTTATGTGTTTGTGATCGTGTCTTTGTAGTTGTGTGTTTGTGATTGTGTTTGTGATTGTGAGTTTGTGATTGTGTTTGTGGTTGTGTGTTTGTGGTTGCGCGTTTGTGGTAGTGTGTTTGTCATTGTGTGTTTGTGGACTTTATCTGGCAAACTATCTGGTTGAGGTCCAGCGGTGCACACTGCGATCGGATCCTAGCGGTTGAGGTCCAGCGGTGCACACTGCGATCGGATCCTTGCGGTTGAGGTCCAGGGGTGCACACTGCGATCGGATCCTTGCGGTTGAGGTCCAGGCGTGCACACTGCGATCCGATCCTTGCGGTTGAGGTCCAGGGGTGCACGCTGCGAGGGGATCCTTGCGGTTGAGGTCCAGGGGTGCACACTGCGATCTGGAGCTGGCCAGACAAGATCGGCGAAGCAGATTGGCGATGAAGATTGGCGAGGAAGGAAGCAAGGAGGAAGGAGGAAGGAGGAGGACGCGGCGGCGGAGGAGGAGGAGGAAGAACAACTGTGATAAAATCTAACAACCCTCACTGGCAGGTGGGGAACAAATCAAACCGAATCCATGCACTTGGTGCTTGGTCCAAACCTGCGACACCCTGCAAACCGCGGTGATACGTCCAAGTGGTTCGCACAGATATTCATTCCCACCAGTCATCCGAAGAATCATCGACCAATTCACCTATATTCATTGAGGCGGTTCTCTCATGATGAAGGCTCCCACTTGTCGAACTGGATGTCAATGTGCGGCCTTCCCTTAAATCTGCCTCAAACCACTCATGCCTGCCTGCCAGTTCCCTCTCTCGACGTGCATGCCATATGACCGTAAAACGTGATGTATAACCAGTCAGTACCAAGCAAAAGACAGGTAGCTGCATTCTCTCAAAAGTCCACGGTTTTTTTCCATGGTTTTCTAGTTCATGTCATCTATGACCGACGTGTGACCACCCCGTCAGATCCAGTTGCCCGCCCCGCCCCCCAGCCTGTTTGGGCCCGCCGGTCTGCTTGTGCTGGGCATCTCCGAAGGCCCGCGACACGGCCAGGTCGCCGTTCACCCGCGCCACGCCCATGATGCTCTCGACCTTTTCGGGGGCGGGCGCTGTTTTTGGGGGGCCGAAGTGGGTGGAGCTGGGAAGGCGCGTTCCGACCCACTGGGTTTCGGTTCGGAAAAAAAGGCACCGACGTCTACCCCTGCCATGGGACTGGAATATATGCCTACATTGAGGTGATAGGGTGATGTTCAAGATGTTTTAAGGGTTAATGTGGTCCATGTTGCTAAATATTCATGCATGGATGGTGTGGGTATCTTGGATGCCCCTATATGCCCCTTTTGAAGATCCTATTGAAGTCTTTGGTCCTGCTTTGTGAAATTTGCTTGGTAGGGCCAAAAAAGGGCTTCAGGGTTCAAAATGGTGAGGAGCTTGGAAGATGGAGACCTTCGGAATGGTTCAGAGACATTCTTCCTTCAAGCTGCCAAGACCTACTTCAGCATGGTTGGTGTTTGTGGCTTAGGGTTTTTTGGTGGCCTACCAGGGCCTACCAACTCTCCAGGCTGCCTCAGGTGCTGTCCAATTCAAAACCTCTCTCAAGATCCAACACTGCAAGTTCCCGAACTGAGTTCACTCTCTCCTCATCGTCCTTCGCGATTGGAGCAGTGAGGCCACGTGGCCACCCCCGTCTCCCAACGTCTATCCCATTCCATCACTTCCAAGGAGACCACGTGGCCACCCGTACGCTTGATTCGCTCCACTTCTGCCTCAAAAACATCGCGGCGCGTCGAACAAGTGGAAACCTGGGTCCTGTGAAGATAGGTGGTCTATGCTTGATCAAGAACTTTCACCCTACAAGCTGTAACTTTCAGGTTTAAGGTAGTAAGAGCTGGATAGCCTGGGTGCCTCAGTACCGTTCCTCCATCAGGGCTCCTTCTTGCCCCCTTTGCAATGCGAGGTTGTTGCAGGCCTGGTCTACCAGCGTTGGGCAACAAGCCTACCTCCTCCACAGGTGAGTCACATCTGCCTGCGGTCATTCGAATTCTCGGGGCCCAGATCAATGGCCTACCGCGTGAACCCCTCGACTGAAATCAACTCGATTCGACCAAACTAGTGGCTGCTTGGTGGTTTCGACAAATAGTCAGTGGGATCAATCATCTCTCTAAACAAAGGTTCAACATCAAAATATTCCACCCAGGTTGATGATTGAACGTATCTATAACATATTATAACATTCTATAACCCCCACAACTTGGCAAAAGGGGACCCATTCCATCGAGTCATCCGGAGGCGGGGCCTACCATGGTGTTCGCACACTGGATCGCAGGATCCGCACGCAACGAGCAATGAAGGGTGCCCACAACAAGCTGGGCTGTAGCGAGTCTTGGTGTTCTGTGTCCCCAACAAGTCCCAATAGTCATGGCAAGCCGCAAGAAGTGTTTCTCATCAATGCGGGTGATATTCCACAGGCAATGGACATTTCAGGACTGCCACCGTATCTTTCTGACTTAGGGCCATAGTTACTTTATTATGTCAATTCGACAAATCTAAACATCTGGATGACCTGAACTTGACACATCAGGTTGTCATCAACCTGCCTGCTACCTGAGGTCGAAACCGTGAGCAAGAATAGGTTTATAGTGTATGACCGTTTGGCTGGTTTGTGTCGGCCCCCTTTCCGACACAAAGCGTTGGAAAGCTCAAAGCACCCCGATGCCACCACCGAATGCCACACGCCGTCACTGCTCTGCTTGGGCCGTCACCGGATGATCCGGTTTGTGGTCGGTGGTGAGGCCCCCATCCGTACCAGGGCCTGAAGCAAGCGCAAGTAGGTCAGCCACAGGTGTTGGGCAACGAAGTGGTCGGCCACACACGAGCGGGAAGAAACATCGAGTGGAAAAAAGAACACTTGTGAAGGCAAAAAACACTTTGCCGCCTTCAGGACCTGCGAATAGGGATTCTTTTGAAGCGAGGAACTTTGGCACTTTAATAAGATACTTTAAGTGGGTGATAGTGGGTGTACAGAACAATAACTTAACATCTCAACGTGGACCAACACTCTAACAAATGCCTGGAGCAAGTTGTATCCCGACCAAGTCACCTGAAAGAAAGAACAAAACAAACAAAACAATGAGATGTTATGGGTCAACTCTCAAAACGGTAGGTTAAGCATCCCAATGACCAACAAATATCAGCAAAGACCTGCAGTTTTTGACGGACCCTTTCCGCTACACATGTTTGATGCCAGCCCCAAGAATTTGGCCGGGGCAGCAATAACACGCCACGTCATTGAGTTGACAGACCCATTCTGTTTGCTGTGCTCTGCAGGCGGGTCGGTGCTTGCCGTGTTTTTTTTTCGCCCGTGCCTTAAGGGACCACCACCGTCAGAGTACCCCAGAATACATTTCTATATTGTTCCGCAAAAAAAACCTCGACCTCACTTCGTGCAGATTATTCCGACCCTGGTGAGTTGCTTGGAAATGTTTGGCATATTGATAATCGCAATAGACTTCGAAATCGCAAAGCCGGTTCCATGTGGCTGGGCCGTGGGACGATGAAAGTAGTTGAAGGGAATAGAATAGACATAGGAGGTGCAATCCAAGCCCAAATCAAAGGCAAAGCTGCCAGGTCTGGTGACTATGGGTGTGGTGGTTACTTTCCTGCCTTGTTTTTGGTGTGGTGGTTGTTGGTGTGGTTGCTACTTTCCTGCATGGTTTTGCTATGTTGGCTACTTTCCTGCCTGGTCTTTGGTGTGGTGGCTACTTTCCTGCCTGGGTTTTTTGTGTGCTGGCAGGTTTTTCAATGTGTGGCTACTTTCCTGCCTGGTTCTTCAGCGGTGGCAACTTTCCTAGGAATGCTGATGATGCCCCAAGGAATCAACGGAACTTGCAGCACACCCTTGGAAGCATAATTGTTCTGGGGTACCCTGACAACTCAACAGTTTTGGGGAACCTGTTGGACACATATTTTGGCCCCTTGTCTCCATGCCTCCACACACACAAAACCACCAAAGCCAAGCAGGGAAATAGCCACCTCACCAAAACCCAAGCACCAAACAAAAAACAGGCAGGAAAGCAGCTACCACACCAAAAACCACGCAGGAAAGTAGCCACCACAGCAATACCCACCACACCAAAAACAATGCAGCCAAGTAGCCACCACACCAAAGACTTGGCAGGAAAGTAGCCACCACACCAAAAGCCAAGCAGGAAAGTAGCCACCACACCAAAGACTTGGCAGGACAGCAGCCACGACACCAATAGCCACCACACAAAGAACCAGGCAGGAAAGTAAACAACCAGGCCACCACACTCAAAAAATATAGAAGGAAAGTACAACCTGGGCTTAGGTGAAGTGGCTACTTTCCTGCTTGGGTTTTGGTGAGGAGGCTATTTCCCTGCTTGGTTTTTGTGGTTTTGTGTGCGGGCCTGCGGCAGCCATGCCTTCTGTTCCTGCCTCATGCGCCCAAAAGGATCTATATACACCTATATACTAGTGACATCTACGGCCCAAATCCTATGCGAAGTAATGACTTTGGGTCTTGGACGGCTTGTGGCATTGGAAGGCTGCACAAACGCTCAAGTGATTGGCCAACCAAAACAGGGCGTTGGGATTCGCACATGGTTCGAGCGCAGCAAATCAGTGAGCAAACATCATGCAACAAGAAGTGATTGATGCGGGATGCGCATTGGTCTCGCTATGTATACCAGCGCATTTATCATAATTGATCCAAAAATGTTGATTACTTGTGAAGCACAGCTTCCCCTGCCTTCGACGATGCTACCATCGGCTTTTCCCAGGAGCACACGGCTGTCGCCGATGTTGCCCACCTCAGGACAAACAAACGCGCGAAAACGGGTGAAGAAACTCGGCTCGGCTCTGACGGTAGAAACATCTTCCAGCAAAGATGCGACACACATCCAAGGAAGGAGTGATCAATCATGATCAATCTACATCTTCCCAGATCCTCTTTATTATCCTCTGTGCTTGGCCAGAAGCATGTTATGGAGGAGTCGGTCCCAGATGGGATCACCTTTACTAGGGCCTAATCTGATTCAAGCGAAGATGGATCGGATGGGACCTCCCATCGTTGGGGAGCGGAACACGTCGATTCGACGTCCCGTTTTCGAGGCGGTTCGGAGGTTGAACACGTCCTGGCCGCTTGGGTGAGCCGTTCGCGTTTTCAAACACACACGTCCAAAAGAAGGGGTGCGTGAAGATCCTTGTATATAAAGCGATCAAGAGTCACCCCATCATCTCACAAACCTTTTTCTAGCACGCTCATTAAGTATATAGGAGGTCAGTGAGAGGTGAGGGCTGCAGTGGTAAGAGGGCTGAGACGAGGAGTACGTGGACATGTATGCCTTAGCTACTGCCTTAGCTGATGCTACGTTGCCACATCTCTGTCACATCATGGAATGACAATCTGACTAGCGGCAAATGTTCGACAGCAAAATGCACACACACTGTCTTCTACATGTCCATTCCATTAATCACATGTGTAATGAACGGATTTAGGTTTCGTCCTTTCAAGGGATCATTCACCGGAAGACCGGTTTCTGCAGGCAACGCAGGCGAGACTTGTTTCGCAAACCGTGCCGCACTGGTGTGAAGGAATCACACCGTGATCACACAGAGATGAAATCGAATACGTCTCAATTTCAGACGCCCTAAACATGCGCAAACTCAATTTCATCTGTGGGGTTCTTGATCCAACCTGTATAGGTCTTTCCTGCTTAGAGAGTATCCTGTGGGGGGTCCTCCTTTTGAGACAAGCCCTCATCGGGTCTCGCGCCAAACAGTTGGCGATCTCAGCTCGCCAGCAGCTCATGCACGTGGCGCCGGAGGAACTCAGCATCTGCCTGCAAAATGACGGGCAAAACCTGTTGCTGGTTGGTGGTGGACATGCTACCGGCAACTACAGGGAAGTCCTGAAAACCTCATGGTAGACCTACAAAACTGGGGTCTATTACGTTGTTGCCAGGGGGTCCACGTAAAACACTGAGGTTCTAGACCCCCCTACACGGTACCCGTGTTTTTCGGGGTCTGGAAAGTGGAACACCTCACCACATGTCAACTGCAACAAACCCACTCAAAGGCAATTCGATGTTGCCTTGGTCATTCTGAAAAGGGTCTAAAATACCCAAAGCTCTCGGGTCTACAATGCTTGAAGCGACCATCCTAGACTCTTAGACCCAGACCGCCTGGTGGCCCTGCAGGCCCATCCATCCTAGACCTTTAGTAGTTGGGGGTATGTAAGATATGGGTCAGTGGGTTCAATATGGTTATCCCAAGTATATAGGTTGAAAAGAATAACCATCTGAAACGACCACCCAAAAAGTCATAGTTCTTCCAAAGTAACCATACTATGTCCTTCGCTCGAGGTCACTTAGGAGACTTAGGGCGACTATGTGGTGAAGTACAGGGATTTGAGGCTTTGACATGTTGTCACCCAGGGCCACCCGCCACGCACAAATAGCACATCTTGAATCTTCTTGAACAAATGGTGCAGTTAAAGAAGTGCATATTTATATTCATTATAGAGGTAGAATCATAGAACAATGAAGTTTCCCCGCCTCTTGTCCCGGCCGATGAGGGTCCCCCGCGCGGTGGCCCCAGAGTGAGGCGATGGGCGCGAAGCGGCACCGCGCGATGCAACGGCCCTCGCCTTCCTCGGAGCGTGGCGGAAATGGACGCTCCGGGGTTTGGATTCGACACCTCCTATTGGTGGATGCCAATTGCCAATTAAAGAACTGTTTATTATATGGCCCTTATAGACAGAATCCGGTGGAGATGGAGAGGGATCAATCAAAAGGCCTCATCGAGCAAAGAAATGGTTTCCAAAGCTGACATTGTGGAAATTCCACCGCAGTTAATCTGCATTAAGCGCGTGCAAAGCGCAGTATCTTGCACTCTTTGGGGAACGTCGTATGTTCCAACAGGGTCGGGTTCACCGGGCACCGGGCCGAAAGAGAAAGAACCCTCGCCCCAAGAAACGGATCGCAGATGATCGCAGGGTGTTCCTTATTTCTATCATTGTCATTCTTGCTGTTGAACTTTGACCGGTTAAAATATAAAAAACACATGGTGGATTCTTACCATACTCAGATAATACTTATACCCTTCGCCGTGACCTGGTCCTTCTTCGTCTGCTGGTTCGCGCGCGTTCCGTCGTGACTTGACCGCGCAGGATCGATGTCCTCCGCGTTGAAGTAGGAGTCCGTGGTGCAAGGCATCAGGTAGACCCTGCTTGATGAGGGGGGGCAATCCGGCTAGAACCCGGGCACAGGGTGACCAATGGACTGGCACGTACCATATTATAGATGCACCTATAGTTGCCGCTACGAGTGGTCTGACCAAAAATCATACATGGACCAGATATTTGCAGCAAAACATAATGTCCACCTAGGATTTATAAATATCCTTTGAATAAAGCTAAACAAATCCCAGAACAGATTAATAAATTCCCCCCCAAATAAAGCTAAATGTTTTCACCCCTGGAAAATCCAGCCTTTCCTTTATACTAAAGGGAAAATCTCTACCAATACTAAACATATATGAAAACAGTCTTTAAGTCTATTTGAGGTCTTTCAGGGGGGGGGCCCAACGGGGGGCCCCCCTACCGATAAATCAAAGGTCAACATTACAGCATGCCGCATTCCCGCCACTAGCACCGGCTGCCAACGTCTGCAACGTGTCGTGGAAATGGTGCAGCCCATTTTTGCTGAAATATGGAATGCAATTTTTGAAACCATATCTGCGCCTGACGTGGAGGGCTTTAGCATTTACTTTGAGGACAACCAGGAACAAACACCAAGAAACAACTGCCCTTTCTACAAAAGAAGCGGCTGTCTCACTGCAACAGCAAGGCTTCCCGCTCCTTCCCCTTCCTTTGAAACCGCCCTCATTCCGCTCAGGGTGTGTTCTAGCTCATGGGTTCGAGCCCCACCTGGCCGTGATGCGCTGGAGCAGCTGCTCCAGCGACTGGCCCTCCAGCCCATGGGCTCGACGAAGGTCGCCCGCCCTGCCGCTGTCCGGACGCGGGTGAGGGCGTCCCTGGGTCGGGGAGAACTGCTTTCGGTGCCCTCATGTCATACATGCTCGGAGGATGTCTCATCCTCGCAATTGGGAGGGTGAGTGATCAAGGTCCACTTTTAAGGTGGAAAAGGGTTGCACTTGGACGAAAGGTTCCAGATTGACCAGGAAGTGCTTGACGTGTTTTATCCATTCTAAATGAACTTGGCGACTTCAAAGGGGGATTCCTCCGCCGCTTCTGTTCACAGACAACTCCAAGTGCAGAACCGCAGAACCGGCTATCATGGTGCCCTCATGTGCCCTCTGACTCTAAGGGAGAAAACACACACCATTTGATGCCATTTGCTCAAAATCCTTGTGAATTGAAGACTTGAAAGCCCTGCACCAGTGGACACCCCACAAAAGGCCTCATGCTTTGCCCTCCTCCCCCCCGGTTGAAAACAAGACGATGCGGCTCCTTCGTGATCGGCTACACCCCCACCCCTTCCTGGTCTGGTCTCTCTCCATCGACGGTTTTACCGATCACCCGATCCTCCAGGTCCTCAGCTGCGCCAGGAGATGCAAGGGGTTGCCATTGGCGAAGCCGCCGTCGTAGGAACGCCGCACGAAGTCCTGGGGGGTTTCCGGTTGTTCAGTCCGGGTTTCGCGGTCTAAGAAGAAAGAAACTGAGAAACCCTGCACTGGACGGGTTGGAGAGTTGAATGTGTTCCATGGAGAACTCCATGGTTGTTTCTGGTCATCAATTGACCCAAACATCTGCTGGCATGCCTCGCAAGAAGGCAGGTAAACATATCCAAAATCAATCCGATAAATCTAAGCACATGCACCTATATATAGTTGATCCCAGTTCTACATCTTCGGTAGCTGAAGGTTGGCCACGGTTGGCCATCACTGCTGCATGTGACTTCTTCAAACGACGGCGTCCGCACGTTTGGGGTTCCCGGTTCCCCGTTCCTCACGGCTCTGGAAGACCTGGCCATCGCGGGAGGAGGTGCGCCACACCTGTCAGGGTTTCTTTAGGCCAACGACCGGTTTTGATGGTGCATAACACCATTTTAAAGGTAGTCTCTCACCCCCCCAAAAGGTGAGATCCGGTACAGACTGTCTTATATGAGCTGCGCCTTAGGCCATGAGCTGCGCTAGTTCTATCATATGATTGTAATCAAGATTCAGCCTGGCTATATACTTCCACTCCACTAAAAGGTTCTTCAGTTCTTGCTTCAAACCAACCATCTGTTTAAGCTTGACTCCTTGAAGGAACTGATGGGGCACCCAACGCGATTCGGTCAAAATCAATGGAAAAAACTTCGCATGACGACCGTCCAGTGGCTTTCCCAAGGCAAGCATCTCTTCTCACCTTCGAGCCCCCTAGCCATCAGCTCTTCGCGGGCGAACTGACCCGCCTCCTTTTGGTAGAACTGTCTGGGAACGCCCCACCCAGCATAGATCCGTGCAAAGGTCTTCAGTGAGAGATGGCCCGTGCCCTTCAACTTCCAGCCAAACTCATCTACTTGACAATCCTGGGTTCGCCCGCCGCTTCGAGATCGAAAAGAAGCCGTCGGGCCGTCTGGGAAAAAAGTCACGGGCTTGGGGCTTCCGGCATCTGGACTTTGAGTTTGGTTCACCGTATGGTAGGACTGCTTTACGAAGAGTGTCTGGTCTGGTCTGGTTATTTTAAACACATTGTGCTCCTTATTTTCAGCAAACATGTGTTGCATCAAGAGCTTTCTCATAAAGCCCGGCCCTGGACGGTTCTTTATAGCGAGGCATTCTCCACCCAAATCTTGATTGGTAGAACGCTGCCAAGCTCATAAAAAGCATCCCAGCATGTCCCAGCACAAGAGGTTAGGGCCAAGGGATCTCCGTGCAGCTCCCTAGCTCCCTTTATCATCAGAACTGGCAGCCAGTGGTATATATAAACGCTTCACTCCCCACCCACTCACTCCTAACCCACCACCCATTGCAGGGAATTCCGGAAAGAGTTCCAAACCACTCTCACCATCTCACAACATCCAATGGGTCTCTCTACTCTCTCGTCATTTCCCCCACCCACCACCCGCCCAGCCGTCGACCAAGACTCTGGAGCTAAGGCCGCCTCCAAGCTGTCGAGGAAGACCACGTTGAAGTCACTCACCGCGGCCGAGCCACACACCGCCGCCACCCGCTGGACACGGTCCTTGGCGACCGGTGAGTGAAACGGGGGAGGTGGGGCGGTCAAATGGGTGTGTTTTGGGGGGATATGATCTTAAAATGCCTTTGAATCACTAGTACATCTATATAATACGAACGATACTAGTATATAAGGGACGTAGTTGTGTTTCAAAAGTTTTTCGACTCGTTTTGTTTTTTGACCTCCTACTAAAGTGGCTCACCTACCCTCCATTCCGCTACTGTATAACCCCTGAGCTCCGAAAGGGAGATCATCATAGGATGCTCAGCTGGTAGCAGGGAAGGGGCACCAGCTGGGATGTAACGGGCCCCAGCCAAAATGACTCGGCTGCAATGATCCACAAACTGGCCAAATCCCATGTGTTTCGAGAGGATCAGCCCTACTGTGAAATGGATTTAACAGTTTCAATGAAACCTTGCCTGGGGCTGGCTCCGGTTGCTGGAACCGCGCCTGGCTCCTGAATCAGGAATGCACGAAGCCATTCCAGATTTGGGATCATCTATAATCATCTATATAGGTGGCAGGTTTGAGGACATTGGGAGGTTTCCGGCATTTCCCATCAACAGCCGCACAGGCCCATCACAGCACTTCCAGCCAGGACCGGCAACACCCACAGCAGCTGTGATTGGAGGTAAAGAAGGCCACAGCAGTTGCCATGATACAACTCCAGTTCTCGGCACTTTGGAAGCCGCTGCGGTTCTTTCTGGGATGTCATGTGTCACCTCTTCCAGCGGCATGAGTCATGCACCGA
The DNA here is from genome assembly GCA_963970005.1 of Durusdinium trenchii. Taxonomy (NCBI): domain Eukaryota; class Dinophyceae; order Suessiales; family Symbiodiniaceae; genus Durusdinium; species Durusdinium trenchii. The sequence goes on along the minus strand of CAXAMN010028950.1, from coordinate 432,788 downwards.
TCGATCTCATGTGAGGAGCCGGAAACATGGCAGCCCAGTGCAAGGCTTGCATCGCACCCATGGAGTAGCCATAGATCATGGCGAGCTTCGTGATCCTTGGAATGACCGGTTTTGGGGTTGGGGTGTGTGATCTTCCTTTTCTTTCCGGGTGCCCGTGTGGCAGGCCCAAACATATGCTTGTGACCGAGCTGCGCCAAGATTAAGATCATCTAGAGATTGTTGACACAAAACGTCTTTCGCCAACAAATTCTGTATTTCAAGGTGGGAGATGTTCAATCTTACTTCCAAGATTTCAGGATGAAATCTGGCAGCCGGACATGGTTCGTTTGGAACTTTGGCTGGGTGCCATGATGGTTGCTCGACTGGTGAAATTTGTGCCACTTGAGGAAATGCCACGAGTCCTTTTTGCACCATCTTTGCACTTTGCATCCCGGCAGTAATTGTGGCCCGGACTACCGGCTACGTATCTTGCCCCGGGCCAGGTGGGACCCTGCTTCATGACCCCCTTGAGTCCAGGACTCCCCAAAGAATCCAACAGCAAGGCCTGCAAACGCACGTTGTCACAAATGCTGGTGCCCTGACAAGGGAAGCCTTCATCACCCGGCGAGCTGGACATGCCGTTGCCCAGGAGGTTCACGATGATCACACAGTACCTCATCACAGGTGATGTTCTCAAATGCAAGAGGATTCCTTCCTTCCAAGGAAAGCACGTTGAACAAGCATCTGCTCAGTCAGAAAAGCCTGGCTTTCAAAGAAGAAATGTCTAGTCTAAAACCTGCGAGCTCCCCACGCAGGTGTGCATTGGAAAATGGGGACTCTCCTGCTTCAATGGGTTCTGGGGTCCCCTCAAGGCAAGTGACTTGTTGGTGTCCAAGGTCTTCCCAGGCCCCACGTTGAATTCCAGCTCCGGGTGAGTGGCATCGAAGGAGGTCGGATGCAAAATGCAGTTGGCCTTCTCCTACGAGGGACGTTTATTCTTCGGTCCGTAATGACTGGAGAGACCAATGAGGATGAAACTTGCTTGTGCATCTTGAGGCTCACCCATGAGAAAAAAAGAACACATGGAGCAGGACCCTCCCTAAGAATCACTTCTTCACGGAGAAGAAGAATTGAACGAGCTCACCTGGCAATGCAGGATGTTTCTGCACCAAATTGCACCTCAAGAAAAGGCAGCGATTTTCAAGCACACCCGATCAAGATTCCTCAGCTTTGGCAAAGACATCGCCCCTCCTCATCCAACTGGCCATACATCTCATAGACCAACTTCAGTTGCTCGCCAGATTCGCCTAGGAGCTTGCTTGACGTGCTCGCTTCTGAAATGATGACAGTGGAAAGACACTGCTGGTACTTCAAGCAGGCTCTTACTCGATTCACTCGATTCTACTGTTCAAGGCAAAACTTCTGCACCACCTGAGTACAAAGACCCGTAAAAGAGTCAAAGAATGCCCATCCGAGGCCGATTATTTGGACCTTCGTACTCCGCTGCATCTGCCCACCTGCCTCTGAGCGAAGGGTTTGATGATGTTTCAAGTCTTGAGCTTGTCCACTCCAGTCTGTAACTGTAAGTGGACAAATGCCCATCATTGAGTACAATTTTGGATGGTTTGGGGTGCATCATCCGCAGCAGTTCTACGGCAACCAACAATATCACAGGAGTACTCAAAGCAGTTACTCGAAGCACAGCCACCAAACCCTCGGCTTATGTTCCCAAAACCTAGTCCTTTCAAAAGAGACTTCCAGAGTTCCCCCCTACCTTGGCAGGATCAAAACCAAAACCACAGAACAACAGTGTAACAACACCACGTTTGTTTCATCCCAAACCCTTTCCTGTGGGTTTTTGAAGCCCTTCTTGCGCCTGCAAAACCAAGAAAAACAGGGGGGATTCGCGCACATGTCTCGCCGGCTTCTTCGTCTCACATCTCCCCTAGGCGCCGCATTTCAGACTGAAGCCCTTCGGCGCATGGAAGCTCCTCCCCGGCTTGGCCGTTGGCGCGCGGAAGGAGCGAAAGGACATGCCTCGGTTTCATGCTCTATCAGGTCCAGAGTGGCTGGGTTGTCCAAACATGTCCAAATTTGTAACTGCCAGGACCTACAGTAAGCATTCGAAACCGAAAAACACACACACTGGGAAGACACACACACACACAGACATTTCTTCTGCAATCCATGATTCACCTTCTCCAAGCAATCGGCACCGCGTATCTCCTCACCCTGGTTCCAACAATTCCCCAAAGTTTGCCCCAACTGCGACCCAGCCGCCTAACTGTTGCTTCGCCTTCTTGTTGCTCACCAGCGACTCATAGCCTGTCGTTGAATGCCCGGCCGGCCCAGGGAGGGTCATGGACATCCCCTGAACCTCCAATGGGCGCCCGTCTTAGACACCCCAAACGAGCCCAAACAGGGGGGCCCGGGTTGATTTTCCTTTCTGCCTGCTGGGTGTCAGCAAGTTCCCCTAAAAAGAATCAAAGCGAAAAGCTAGAAAACTATCTGCCCAGTTACTGAAAGAAATGCCCCCGCCCTTGGAGGATAAACTCTTTGAATCGCATGCAATCACGTGGTGAGACGGGGTTTGCCAATAAGGTAGGACAGCGGGATCTAGCAGCAACGAAATCAAGGTTGCCTTGAACATATAGTAATCTATCTATCTGTCTATCTATCTATCCGGGGTAGAATTGTGCATACGTTTGACAATTTCCACGTCAATACTCAAAAGCGCATGTCGAACAAGCACAGGGATGTTGCGTTCTTATCAGTATGTGCAGCCCCAGCAACGGGTGTGGCTAAAAACTGCAAAAATAATCTCATTTAAACTATATAGGAGTGCCATTGGCATTGGACATTCAAAGAGCTTTAAAGGTTGCCAGAAAATAGTTTATGGTAAGCCTCTTATGGCATCATGGGCCAGACTCTTTTTTTTTGGCCAGTGAGGACACATCCTTCCGACGCTGGGACGCTCTTCATTCCCCAGCCGACACCATCCTAACGGAGAGAAGTTGAAGTTATAAACTGGCAAATCCAGGCCCGCCGAGGCCTTTCATTGTGGATGGCACCAAGCTGAGCGCTTCGTAGCGCTTCGCCAGCTCCGCCTTGGGTTGCCACGGCGGGAGACGACAGACGCGGCAAAATCCTCCCACCGTTTTAGAAATCCAGATGTTTTGGGGGGAGCAGGGCGGCCGCAGCAGTAGTAGTCGTCGTCGTCGTCGTCGAGTAAGCAGTAATCAGAAGTAGAAGTAGAGGTAGAAGTAGCAGCAGTAGCAGTGCAGTAGCAGTAGCAGTAGCAGTAGTAGCAGCAGTAGTAGCAGTAGTAGCAGCAGTGGGGGAATGAGATAGTCAAAATAGAAGGATACTAAACAAAATCAATAGTCACGATAGTCACATTTATTTGTGCATTTGTTTGCAGCTCTTGACTGCTGGCAGTTTACAAGCACGCCGCCAAGACACACTGGGCAAGTTGAATCGGACATCATCTGCAACGATCAGGAAGCGCTCACACCTTCTGAATGCAGGAAGAGGGTGCACAGTTGTCCTATCTGTTTTCATTGATGCATGCTCTTCTGCAGGTTGGTGGGAGGTATTGATCGTTGATCAAGGCGTTCTGCAATGAAAGCAGCAGGGTCGGAACTCCATATCATGTGCTGTCGAACTTTTCTTTCAACAGTCTAGGTGGGGGGACAAACTTCCATGGCAGTCAAACACGCAGGTGGACAATGGTCATCCCTACGTTTTTCAGATCCAACACAGAGCTGAGAATACTCAACCTCCGCTGGCCTGTAGCGATCATTCAGGCATTCCAAGCAAATTGCCAAGAAGAACCACCAGCCATCACGACTACACTAGCCAAATGTCGTAATGACACCTGTTCATGTGCATGATTCCTGGCACCACAAGTTGATATGTTAATACCACATAATACCACCACTCCTGTCACGCGGGCAACCAACCGGCAAGTGCTTCGAATGTCCTGAGATGTATTGAAAGGTGTCAGTGCAGGGGAAATAGAAATGATCCAGTGCCCCGCTCTTGTCTGTGTAGGTTCTACACCACATGAGATTAGGAAACCTGTGACTATTTGGGATGCATTGATTGGCTCCAGCTGGTGCCTCCACATCTTGGAGGAACAGCTACAAAACAAACGTATTTCACGGAACTTCAGCATTTCACCGCATTTTTGTTGGGTGGTGCAGCCGTGTAAGGCCTTTTTGCTTTCGGTATTTCCTCATCACCTTCCAGTGCACCCTTCTTCCAGCCTTGAGGCCATCCGTTCTGCTGGCAGTTCCAAGGCCTTCAGGTGTGCTTCCACCACATCGTGCTCATGGCAGTAGGCCCACATCAGCGGCGTCACATCTGGAGCGGGAGGTCCCATCCACGGGATGGGAGCGCAGGAAGCATTCGGCGGGAACTGGCCCAGGGCACTACTACCTATAGGATAGGGGCTGTGCTCAAGGGACATACGTCAAAGGGTCATCCTATGTTTATTCTGCAAGAGCCATCCTATGCGAGCTAACCCAAGGGGTAGGGACTTCAATCAAATCTCTCGGCACGCTGGACGACGCGTTGAAAGCCATGTCAAAACGACTGACCTCTGGTTCTAGGCAGCGTGGGCCACTACTGATCCCGGAAACCCCAAATCAGAAAATAGGACGTGTCACATGTCACAAACAGAGGAACAGAGGAACAGGTGAAGAATCCGGCCTGCAACAAATATGACTGGCTTGTGCGGTCTATGGGCTTTGGTTTTGGAATATCATCTGTGTTCAATGTTTTTGGTCCTGGAACCCCAGGACCCCATCTGACAGGAACTGGGAAACCTTTGACCTACCAGGGTGAAAGATGGTGCAAGGGGTTTTGGTCCCAAAGCCATTTCAGAATCTGGATGCATTTTGAAGATCCTCTCCCTGTCACATCGAAATCTTGGGCTACAAAAACCAACCATCTTTTCGCCCAACCTTGCTCAGGGTATGGAAGAGGAAGCTCCTTCCACTTTTCTTCCTTGATGATATTGGAGAATCCTCAGCCGTCGGAACTCGCCGTCGCCATCGGCCTTTCGAGGCCCCAACGTGCGCGAAACGTGTGCCAATCCGCCAAGTCAACTCCATGCATCTAGCTAGTGGAAAAACAGCACGATGAGTCGGTCATGTTGCGGCAACCCTGCTCACCGTCGTTTGCAGGTCAATCCACTTTGGAAACAACTTGGGAGTTTGAATCTGGCCCAGTGTGGTTGTTCATATTGCTGCTGGTGCCAACTATATCACTTGTCATGACAAACGGCCCTAGATCTGACGCTGTGAAAAGGACACTTGGAGCATTCCCAACGGTTGCCCCCCCTTGGAACTGTGAGGCGTTTGTGTGTTAAGATGTAAAGCCCAGTTACTTCACCTCGGTGGTCGCTTCAACAAATGAGCTAGTAGCGAAAAGGATGTTCAACCCCCGCCAGCAAGGAGGGTTACCAATTTAGTGATGTGAAGAGCCCAACTCACTGTTCTGAAAGGGTCCATGTTACATTCTTGGCAGGTGATTCAGGATTTGGCCCTAAAAGTATGTGCCACTCTCAACCCACAAACCAACACATGATCCCATGATCCAGCTTTTTATTTTTTTTTCAGCAACACCGGCCAAATGAGTCAGTCCAAGCCACGCAGATGGATGAACGACAAGGCCTCCACTCCCGTGCGTGCACGCTTGCTCCGAGGGCCCGAATTGGCGCGCGTCAGCATTGCTGAGAACTCCTCCCCGAAGACCTAAAGCGAAACAGGACTCGCATCGGATCGGACTGGCGGCTCCAAGACCAAGGGGGGGGTTGGCACTCCTTTCTTGGCATTGAACACAACCATCACATGTGTTTTATAATGCAAACAAAACACACGCACACACACATATCATATATATACATTGCAGAAGAAACAAAGAAAAAAATAAAACACGTAAAGATTAAATGAACAAATAGTTAAACAAATAGATAGATGGATGCTTGTCCTAAAGCAAGCAGGAGTATGCAGTCGATGGACTGACGGGAGTCTTCTACTGGGTATGTTTGCAACAAACATTTCCTGCAGCCTCCCGTAGTTGCAGTCCAAGTCTAGAGGTACATGTTGTATCTGGTCAATCAACATCAACAATCAACTATACCAGTGGCATCATCAGTACAAGTGCTCTTGTCCAAGTCTGCTCAATCAACATCAAACCATTCTGATTAACAAACAAATCCTGCATTGCCTCTGATCTACCTCTCTTCAAAGGTCCATGTGACAGGGGATTCCCTGAAGGTCCTATACGTGAATTTGATCCATGCTCCATGACATCTCTGTGCGCGCTAAATAAGGAGACACTTCCAAACCCGGTAGCCTCCTAGCACTATATCCCTCCCTCCCCCCCAAAAAAGAACAAAACTGAAAGAGTCCCTTCCTCTGACGTCCCCCCCGCTCATCTTCCCACACCTTGCTGAGACCATAATGTTCCAGTGCTTCAGGTGGGTGCTCCTCGTCCAGCGGCAAGTACCGCGGGCGAAAGGCGCCAGGGTCGTGAGACCAACCTGGGCCGGTTTGGAGCCAACGTGTGTGGCGTGGTCGGCAAACGTCCAAACATAGGAGAATTATGAAACAAAAAAGAACACACATGGATTTTGGACCGCTTTTGGGGAACTTGGCTTTATTTAGCTAGGCAAGGCAGCTTTCGACGCTGGCATTTAGGATTATAGTTAAGGCTTGCAGCTGGAACTGAAGACTTGGGGGATGAGGCCACATGATTTTGGTCATTTGGACTCTACTAACCCGTGATCGAATGATTCCAATTTCCCCGAAAGGCGTCCCGACATGTCCCGACAGTCATAGGACTCATCGACACTCATCGAACTCCAGTCCACGATGGCCCCCGCGAAACCCAATCAAGAGCCTCTGATGAAAAAAAACAAGAAGGCAAACAATGAATCTGAAGAAATCACATGTCCCTATCTTGTCACATTTTCTAAGAGCCGATTTTCTTCATCCAAGTCACCCATCGAGAAGAGCGAGGAGGAAAAGACCACTCTCCTGGGGACCAACCCGGAAAGGTCGTGGCGTCCGAACGCAGCACAAATGGTCCGAATGCAGCACTGGCCCAGCACCAGTCCAGCCGGAAAAATGGGAGCAGCTTGTGGTCTTAATGGACACTTCCTATAACTGAGGAGCTGGCTGCACCTACCCTGCATTGAAAGCCGATGGGAAGATTTCCAACTCAAGTGTCTTTTGCCTTTGATCCATCGATGAGTTTGTGCCCGGCTCATCGATGCCAAGCATCAGTGCAGTGACTGAAGAGTGATGCAAATGGGTTTCTTTTGACTCAATTTTGTGACTTCTCTTCTCTTTGTATTGTTTGCGCAGTAGGGGGTGCTAGTCGCCGTTCGTTAAACCTGCAGCCCAATAATTATCATTCACTTTGCGGCCAAGGGCGGCACCATTCGAGTTCAATGGGAAGGATCGCGGGTCCGCTGGTCCTGTGCCCATGCGCAGCACAGGCCTCGAAGAGCAGGGCGGTGCCCATGAGATTCTCCTGCAAAGACATCGGTGGGGGCAGCCCTTGGGCAATTTTTCAAGGTTTCGAGGACCCATTCAACCCAGCAAACTGAACTGAAGACCTGCGAGAGGTCCTTGAGCTGGTTCAGTAGCCCCAACACTGCCCAAACCCCAACAACTTACCTTCTTAGTTGTGCTTCACAGCATAGCCGAGTCCGGACAGTCAGAAGGTGACTGTTCTACTCTGGGTGGTCGGAGCCTGAAGAGATTTGTCCTAGTTGTGCATGGCCAGGTTTGTGTGACGTGTGCCTTCCCACGTAGTCAGCCACTAGGGGATCATGTCGCTCCCTCAGGACGGCGTCAATGGTTTCGTAAGCACCGTCGCAATGCAAGGTTTACTGTCCGGGGTGTTTGGGTGCCTCGTTTTGGCTCAACTCTTAGCGGTTTCAATCTGTTTCTCCTGGATTCCCCACCTCGAAACGGGGTCACGCTTCAGCATCCTGATGAACACCCTGATGAAAACAGGTATCCGATGATGTTCAGACAAGTCCACCAAGCCATCTGAGAAAGAATTGGAAGCACGAACTTCCACCACCAATTCATCACAAGGGCCATCTCAGGAAAAGCAAGAGTTGAAGCCTCCAGCATGTTCAATGTCAATCGATTCAACTCCACGTCAGAGACCTTCCCACTTCCAAACCTTCAACAGGTCGATGCCCTCACAAGTCTCCAAGCCTAGCACAGTGCAACACGGCTAAAACATGCTGACAGGAAAGCTCCTGGCCTTTCAAGGGTTCCAGCATCATGAGGGTCGAAAATCCTTCCCCCACATAGAATCAAACTCCCCTAGTAGGCTAGCCCAGAACAGGAACTTCTTGGGGCCATGACAGCAAGAGTGGCTGTGGTAGTGGGGGGAAGCCTGGAAATGAGTAGAAGAAGCAGTAACTTATAATGAAATGTAACGAACCTCATGTATCGTTAGCTTGCATGACAACGAAAATTAAGAGGTGAACCGTATGTGGAAGAAGAGTTTGGCACAAGAATGGCAAGAAGCATGCCATGGGAGAAACCACCCGAATCACCTCGGAGGGTCGACTCCCATGCTGACTCGGGACATCCCGATCCAATCCAACTTGGTGAGTGAGTGGAAAGACTAAACCTGAATCAAACATTCGGTTCACAAGATCGATCTGGATCCAAACAAGAAAACCACACGAAAAGACACCGCAAGTGTCCAAACGCTTCACCATTGGGATCTAGCTGCTATATAGGCTTGCAAACAGAAGTGCGGCCATACGACATGGTGATGTCTGGTATGAGAAACAAACCGGGCCCGGGTCCTTCCTGGGGTAGACTGCCACGCCTGCTTAATTCACCGGACTGTCCACCAAACAAGAAAACTTGTTCCTTATGGTAAATGTGTAGGTCCGGCTGCCAGTCAAATCAACCCATTTGGCTCAACCATTCTCCCAGCTGCATCAATTCCGTTACATATAAGACCTGCTCCACCGTGTTGCTACTTGTGAAACTAACGTGGCTGTTGTAGTTCAACGTGTTTCACCTGGGTGGTTCTATCAATTATGTCCCTTCATGGAGAGATTGAAACTTGAAATAAGGATCTCTTTTCTCCAAACTTTGGTCAATTTCTGGCCTTAGTGACCACACCTGAGCAACGCCTCACTCACCACTGAAACATCAACACCACTGACTCCCTCAGAACAAAAAGGAAACAAGGTTCACCATGGTTCACCCATACTTTTTCCGTTCTTCAAACCGCACGGACACCAACAGGCCAGCGAAAATGCGCCCGCGCGCGGCTCCGGTGGGCTTGCTCCAGGGCACCGATACCAGAGGTCTGTGGATCTTCGACCCCGACGGGTGGACTCTGCGAGGGCCCGGGAATCGCGCCTCGAAGCTCAGGTGTGCGTGGGCTGACAAGTCGTTTCACTGAAAAGGCTTTGGAGGCTAGGGGAAAGGGTGGAAGAACGTGCTGCATCACCTTGAGCACCAAGCGCGAATGAGGAAGTCATCCCCGATGCATGAAAACTATTCCTTCAAAACTGGGCATGGAAGAGGAAAACAACCTGTCATTTGTTCTGGAGAAAAGCTTAGGAAAATGGTCATCCGAGGGGCCATGTTCCACCTCCCTGATTGGGCAGCTGCCCAAATGCCTTCAAGTATCACAGCCACCGACTCCAGCTGCCCAACTCTACCGTCTCCCCGGCCGTGTCGCCTACGTGGATGGTGGACTTGGCCTTGGAGGCCACGAAACGCATCTTCTCCCCGTCGCACAAATCCGCCTGCCGCGCGGCACGGGGTGGGCCGTAGTAGTGTGTAATGTAGACTCTTGATTATTAAACCCCCCTCGTTTGAATGCGCTCACTTGCGGTTCGGAGACGCTTCTACGTTACCCCTTCCTGTGTTTTACAGCGGGTGTAAGTAGAGTAGGTGAGAAGAAGAAACGTCACCTGTACAGCTACAAAGAAACACGAAGTGGAATCTACGACACGAAAGCACGGCAAATGTGGGATAGTGGACCCACAAAGAACAAGGACGAAACTTGTGCAATCTCACCAAAGGTTAATTCAAGGAATTATGTCCGAATTAGGCATCTAATTAAAGGGTGAACGGACAGAGTCGAGTGGTTTATTCCGGAATAAGGCATTCCGGACATTCTGTATATATTTTTCTTGCTTGTCGGGGGGCACCTCATCCCACGTTGGCCAAGTGCGAATGGGTAAGCCCTCCGGAAGCATAGGTAACAGAATTTCAGTATGGTATGGTGGATCGTGTGGCATATGCATTAACATATCTTCCAGGAATTGATTGGTGGCTGCACTGTTGGGCAAAGAAGGTCTCCGCGAGATTCCACCTTCATGGTAGGAAGTAAATCCTAGTCTAGTAAGGCAGGATGTGCCCTGTTTCTTATAGACCGGAACGAGTTTGGTACGCGAGAACGTCTGGATATGTTTGATAATCCGTCGAAAGTTATCAGCAAGCACTCGGAGGGAGCGAGCTTTGACAGGCAAAATTTGCACCCTAGGATCACAATATGGGACGGCTTCGGAATAATTTTTATGACGGATTCGGACCGGAAGTACAAGCTGCGCCCTGTGCGCTTCCCCTCGTTTGAATTGGAAATCCTCTTCAAATGGAGGGTTTATTAATCAAGAGTCTACATTACAGGGTGTGGCCATGAAGTCTGAACAAATCATTCTTAAACATGGGGAGTAGACTTGGACATTAATTCATCTGAGTCGCTTTCACCAGTGAAAGGATGGCTCAAGCTGCGACAGAGGCAGACTGGCATCTTACGACACCAGAAGGAACATCTGTGGGCAAGCGCAATGGCACAGAAACAAACATGCCGACGGAGCTGCATGTTTGTGCACACCAAGTGATGAAACTTCCATTGATCAGCGAACGCAGCACTTCATTGACATTGACATGGGTTATTTCTCGGGAATCATCAAGGTGATGCGGAAAGTCACTGAGATGTGAAGCTGGTGGCCAAGTTTAAAAGCCCCACGATCCAACATGGGCCATGACAGCTAGGAACGGTGGACATGGCTGTCCAAAGCAAGAACTTTCACTCTGGACATGGCGTGGAGTAGGTACATGGAGCACAAACTGCCGGCTACAGGTCCTGAGAGCTACATGCTGATGGGGCGTCTCTGGGATTGTCTCCCAGTACTTCAGTCTCAATTTCGAGCGTTTGGGCCCCGACCCAACTCGTGTTTTTTTCGGCTTTCCGGGAGAGAGAACACCTCTGGGGATCGAGTGCTGCTTCGATGCCAAAACTGTCCCACACTCTCACACGTCTCACTTCACCTGCTCATCACACACCACCTCTCCCAACTCACCTCACCCACTCCTTCCACTCCGTTCCACTCCTTCCCTCCTTCTCTTCCACTCACCCGCCTTCACGAACTCCACACCCTTCAGTGGCTCTGTGGGTTCCACGCGATCAGTTCCTATCACCGCGTAGCCCTGCTGCGCCAGGCGCTGCGCGATCTGCCGCCCCAGTCGGCCGCTGGCGCCCGTGACCAGCACCGCCATTGGCACTTGGGTGGCGCCCGCCACGGTGAAGGTGGTTGGGTGAGCTCTGAGTGGAAGTTTTGAAGACATGCGTCAAAAAGGCTGAGAGTTCGAAAAAAACACAATTTCATGATGGTGCGTTTTGCTCAAAAATCCGTGGTGGTGCAGGATGTGTGACATCGCTGAGTTGAAAAAGAAAGTGGGTGAGAGATATGCCTCGTGACTGTGTTGCTAAGGGGTAATTAGGGGCCCAAGCTGGTGTAGGTAGAGCACAGAATATTTGACTCCTAAACTCCTCAAAGATCCCATGTATATAATCGGGTTCAAGGACATGGCTTCTACAAATCGCGTCGCTTCTTTTCATCGAGCCCAACGAAGAAACACATCAACCCCGTGGTATGTTCGCGATCGGAAAGACCGGTCGCACGCTGGTCGATCGTGTCAATCCTGCCAGCTTGTCTCCCGGCGTGTTTACCGCCCTGGTGCATGGCTGTCTCCGATTCCAAGGGAGGCTTCAAAGGGAGGCTCTCCGTCGGGCTAGCTTGGCGGTGGAAAGGTGGCGGGAAGGATGCCTACTTTCATGGGAGCTTGGGAGGAAGATCAAGAAACTTGATGTTTTGCAACAGCTTTCCCTTGTGGTTCATTGGACCCTGGGGAATGTACTGCTCCCAGCTAGATTGGGGAATGTAGGAGCTGCGAAAAAGCTATCAAAAGCCAATGCAAGTTGCCAAAATCTCTCACCCCAAGTCGCCAAGATCCGAGCTTTACAGCAATATAGCACCTTTTTCAACAAGCCAACCAGATCCCACCAATTCTCAATTCTTCCTTTGTTTCTCTTCTTCTTGTATCAGGCCCAAAAAAAGTTTTTAAACAAACACCCAAGCATATCATATACTATATATATATATATATTGAGATCCTATGAGATCCTCACCCTGGCTCTCCACCTGACCGAGCCCACCCCTCCGAGCGCTCCGGGCTCGGAGTTGGATGCTCTTCCGATCCTCCGAGGGGATCACAAAGGCGAAGGTCCCCGTCGACCCGCTCGCCTCCGGCCGAGGGCGGTCGGTGTGGCGCCGTTTGGACACGGAGGCATGGGGAAACAGGAGGGGAGGCGTTCTTTGTTGTTATCAACGGGTTTCTTTTTGGATGTGGAAAGGCATATGCCTGAAGAATTGCTAACATAGGAGAAGATCTTAGCAGTTGCCGAGGGCTAGCGGCTGGGTTAGTGGGTGGTTCAATGGAGAAGGCGACACAAAAGCGCTTTGAGGACAAAGTGATAAGGCCGAACATCGTATCTGTTCTACGAAGGGGCTCCGCTTCAACGTGTGCTCATGCGAAGGGCCTGCCCACGGCGGGGGCAGCACACTTCAGATGTGCATGAGTTCTTCTTTGGAAACCCCATGTGAAGCAAGTCGCTCACTCGCCCCAAATATCTACAGGATCCCACAAGATGCCAATCACGCCTCACATGAGGAGGAGGAGGAGGAGGAGGACGAGGACAAGGATGAGGAGGAGGAGGATGCAAACATGATCCATTGACTGTTCTTTATTTACACGATGGGCACGATGGGCTTCAACAGACCCCACGTACGTTGTTGATCCATTCCCCATTCTTCACAGTAGCGTTCACTGAACAACCAGACCACAAGGCCACCAAAACTTGCACCTTCTTTCAGACTCCAATATGGGCAATACACCACTAGGACAAAAGTGTTTGATTCCAAAATTTGACAACCCTCCCCGTAGAATCGTGCAAGAGACTTGTGTCCTCACACGGTCGAAGGGCCTCCCTCCAAAGCTGTTTCCTTGTTTTACGGTTATACATGTGAAGGAGGGTGGAAATGGGCTTCTGAACTCGACCGCGGCTGATCTTCTGAAAGATCGGCTGAAAGTGGGACCCACGAATGGACAGCGTGTCGTGATTTTTTGGTAACTCCACGGCAAGCCATGCACCGAGGACCTGAAGCCACCACCCAAACAAAATCAACTCATCAAACAACTCAACGATAAACCAATCGACCAACCAACACAACAAAATCCCCAGAACCGGCTGCATGTCACTTGGAACCAGAACATCAAAATGTGTATCCATCTCCGAAAAGAAGAGTCAAATTATGTATGAAACCTTTTCTTTAAAGCATCAACAATTGCTTTTGCCAAGGGGGACCCCTTACAAATGCCAAGAACATACAATCATAAACCACTGTCAATAATAAACTCTATTTGGCCATCTCGGTTGTGTAGTTCTCAAATGAAGGTTTGCAGTCCATATTCAGCTGTTCTTTCCAGATCTTCGTGCATCCTTGTTTTCCATACAATTATGAACCACTGTCAATAATAAATAAACATAATTGCACTAGCTAGAATTTGTTTAAGGTGAAGGTTTGCCATCCTTGTTCAATTCTTCTTTCCAGAGCTAGCGCGCTCGACGCCACGAGACCTGCTTGGTCTCCAGAAACTCTGTATCTATTCCTTGGTACATGCAGTTTGTTGCACCCGGACAGGATGGCCTTTTGTATCCCAACAAGATAGGAAGCAACATGCTCCTGCTACCCTCTGGAACAAAGTGACCGCAGCTAGAGTTCCCTAACACCTGTATACCCGACAAGCTCCAAACCACGTATCGATCGTTCAACTCTGGTGCCGTCGCTGTCCGAACCATTCGGCACCATCGAGAGATCCGATCTCAAAAATCCAACCGCGCCCAAACGAGTTCCTTTCTTGCGCCAAAAGCATCGATATGCGCAAACAACATACACATGTATAAAAACGCAAATGTATGTCTAAATATACATATGAACAAATGTATAGATATACAATTAAAGACCAACAGCATGTATATAGATATGCATCATTGTTCATCAAAATGACTCGACGACCTCATCGACCGAGTGAAGCTCTTTTGTTTGGCCACGGTTTCTTTCGTGGTCCAAAGGGTTAATTGTTCATTGACTGGGAGCTATACATGTTGAGCATCCAGCCCCAGTCCCGGGATGCACTTGGCTCGTTCTTAACCACTCCGCACCCATCTTCAGAATGGTCTGGGACTTTTGAGGAAATGCTGACATGCTTGCCAGTTACAATGATGTACAAAGTGTATCAACGTGTACTTTCCAGCACGTCCCCAGGTGTTGGTGCTCATGCCCTATGTCAGTCCGCCTTGGCAAACATTGAGCAATCAATCTTTCTGAATAACAAATGAAGCTTGTTGCTGGTTCCTACCCCGAGACGCCCAAGATCGGGAAGATTGGATTGATGGGACCAGTTCGAACAACCTGCTCGGATGATCTCACGACCAGGCGAAGAACAGTAATTACTTGGTAGAAAAAATGCTGCTCCGATGCACTGTCCAACCTGTTCAACCAAACGGGACTGCGCTCTTGCACTTGAAACCTGAAACAGGTGGAGAAGGAAACAAACATGCTTTCTCTTTAGCTGAGTAATTGAATATAGCTGAATCATGGCTGATCCCTATGATTCTATGAGGCTTTCGGAAAATCCTAGAAACACGTGCCACCCCTTCAACACTCCTAATAACACATGTCTTAGTAAAGAATGCTATACAGATCCTGCTCACCCCAGTCACCTCTCAGGGCCCAGCTCATCATCAGCTGCTTCACACCTTCATCATCGGGGGGGTTGTTCCATCTTGCTGAGCTCCTGGCAAGACCGGTCCCGTTTGGGCCGTGACCGATCCGTCCGGAAGACCGGTCTGCAGCTTGGTCTTAGCTTGGCCAACTTCCGCTCGAGATCTCGCCCATTTGTCAAAGTCCGTGTACTGTAGACCTTTCGTAGTCTTTGTCCCGCCTGTGGATACCGTTTCTGTGTTTAAAAGAGTGATATATATATATATAGTGCAGGGAATGTTGCATCGCGCCGAACCTTGCCGGATACAGGTCGCTACGACTTTGTTGCGGGCTGGACTCCTGCGCGGAAAAGTCCTTCGCCGTCAGAGATGTTCAGGGCTCAAAGGCCAGGCCATGGATTGTCAGTACCATCTCTAAAGATCTCTAGTAGCGTCCGATCGCTCCTAGTAGCGATGCCCTTTGCTCCTAGTAGCTTCTTGCTCCTAGTGGTAAGGCCAGGAGCTAATGCTCAGAATTTTGTCAGGCACTTCAAAACATTGTCCCAGTCTTTCCGTGCCATTCTGTGTGCCTCTTCTTTTTGTGTCGGGACTCTTTGGGAAGAATGTGAGGGCAGAGTTGGAGCAGCTGCAGCCTGCAGTCTTTCCCAAGAAATGGAATGGTCCATCCGGTTGCCCAGCTTGTGTCATCCATATTCTCTGAGCAGTTCTGTGTTTTTTCGGGCACACATATACCGTCTTCAAACGGGTTCAGAAACTACAAAAGGCAACTATTTTTGTTGCACTGCGCGCCAACCAAAACTACGTAATTAATCAAAACATATCTGGTCATGGTACTTCCCTCCAGTCTCAAACCTTTTCTCAACAACTCCCACTCCTTTGTGCAGAACAAAAAGCACCGTCCACCGTCCGCCCCTTGAAACACGCGGCTGAAAACGTACGCTGTCACCGTCCGCTTCGTCTGCTTCGTTCGGTCTCCTCAGTCAATCTCCGGGCCACAAAGGAGGAGCATTGCTGACCGCCGTGGCCATCAAAAACGCCGAAAAAGCCTCGGCTGCAAAAGACCGGCTTAGCAGGTCCTGCTGTTGTGATGAAAAGAGAATGTAGCGGAGACCCAGCGTTTGGAAGACCCAAAGATGAAGCTGTAGGATGGGTGGTATAGTAAGGTAGCAGGCCAGAAATTGATTAATGTTGTAATGGGGGCTGTGAAAAGAGATAAACATGTAACACTGCGACTTGGGATGATCAAAGCAGTGCCTTCCAGCTTGGTCGTGCACCAGTTGCTGGTCAAACCCAGGAACCGGATCAATTGGAAAATTGTGCTCTGCAAACATTGTTGAGATGCTTCCTCGCATGCCAATCACCAAAAAGGTGCCAACCGCCAACGGGAAGTTGGGCGTGCCCTGCAATGGCAAATTAGCTTGATCACATCACAAACACGTTGTGCAATTTTGATTGTCGTGCGGCATGTGGCTTCAACATGCTTCAACCCAAGAAAGAGCCACTGCATGCACTCCTGGACGCAGCGGTAAACTGACCAAAGTGTCAAATGTTCAACACTGAGCTGTACGAGTTGTTTTTTTCTCGTGGAGGCCGGGAACGAAGGCACAAGGGGAAGAGACACACGCCTGAGTCTGTATATCTGGCCTCATCCTCATAGATCGACATTGGCCAGTGTTCTTTGGAATCGTCAAGGGTAACTGGATAAATTATAAATGATGATAAATGGGCCCCCATGGGCAGAAGGTTTCACAATGCTGTTAATATGATCAAATTTCTTCAGTGCACACCCTGCACGTCTATGAACTACTGCATGAGTCTCAAACGACAACAGGAACTGCACCATCGACTATGCCCTTAATACCCTTCCCCTCTTCTTTCAAGTTCAAAGGGGCGGGGATATTTGGCATGTCTCCCAAAACTCTCTACCCGTGTCCTGCAAATGTATCTACGGCCTAAGAAAGGAGCTCTCTGCTGAGCAATCGCTGGAATTCCCCCCATGCCAGGATCTCGATGCAGCAAGCTCGGACATGTCTGCAATGCCAGCAGGAAATAACTGGTGCAAATGGCGGTCTTTGGCGTCGTAGCTCTGTACCAAAAGCTGCACCATTTGATGCAATTTCCCCACCCAGCCTGACATGTATTGTATGTCGCGTCTAAGGGCTTTGGATGGCATCTTCATCGCTGTGCGGTCAGCCTCTGCAATCTGCTTGAGACAAACGTTTGCATAGCCAAGGGGTGGTTCCCTTTTCTACTCTCAACATCTTGTCCAACTTCTATTGGACCGTGTAAGTGCCACACCTGGTTAAGTTATGCTCCCCATCAGCTTGTACCTGAAGTCAACTGTGGAACTCACTCTGTGCATGCGGCTGCACATCTGTGACGAACCCCCTTCCAGGTCAACATGCATGTGCTGGCGACAAGCTGCCCATCACTTCAACAAACAGCTCCCGACCAATTCCAGTCCCCAGTCCCCTCAATAGCTGCATGCCATTCTCCCACTGAATGGACTATCGTTTCCCAACATTTCAGGAAAAGTCATCCACACAAATATCTCACATTGGAACGGGTGTGCTGCACACACACACACATGTATATAAATAATAGATACATGTAATATACACGTTCTGCCAGCTTATCCCTCAACATTGATGCAAAACAACTTCCACACCCAGTAGCTCAAACTTTACACCTAACCTAGAAAGATGGCAACATGAACTACTGAGGTCTGTTCGCGCACATGCTCATGCCACAGGAGGGGAAGCAAACCAGTGACAATGTATATATACACTATATCACAAATAATGAAAAACAAGTAACAAAAATATGAATACTAGGTTGGATATCCGTATTTATTATGCATGAAGCAGCTTACAGCAATGAACCCCAGAAATGGGCCTACTACCAAGCAACCACCTGGCCACAATCCCACGTAAACGACCAACGAAGGCCTTTCCGCCCAGTGCAAAATTCGAGCTCTGCGCGCTGTGATTTGTGGTTGCTTTAGCCTGTGCACAATCATTCCGACTGGCGCCCAAAACGAAGAAAATATACATGAGCCAGAATTCTCAAGGGACCTACCAGCCGTGAACACACATCTGCCCTCTATTATATATATATAGATCGCCTGTGAATTACCGGTGTACCTTGGGACTTGATTTGATAGTGTCATTTTGATCTCAAGCTCCCAGATTCTATCGCTTGGCCTCCCAGAACGAAGCCATCTAAGCCATCGTTCCCGTCGGAGTCTTTGGGCGTCCAACACCCCATCCCACCCGCCGCTACCGCTCCAAGGAACCCCAGGAGTCTCGCCTGACGCCATCGCTGGGTGAGGTAGCTGGGGGGGATGCGATTTCCACCCAGAAGATGGAGCAGTGTACAAGCAGATATATAGTGGTCCCCAAATAGTTACGGTAGAAACGGTTTCCAATACATTTTTAGTGGAAATGTGCTTTTCTATCTATTTGGGGGGGTTGTGGTGAATTGAGAGTAGATTGGCACATGTTGGTTTATAGGTACCTATACCCCCATCTCCCCCCCCCCCAAAAAAAACATCTTGTGGTTCTGGTGCCATCTACTCTGAAACCCAAGGAATCCTGCGAAATGTGGACGGTTGATGACGGTTGATGAATTCAAACTCCTCCCCCAAGAGATTTGGAGATGTTGAAAGCACCTAGCCTAGACCTACAGTAAAGGTAGCTCTTAGCTCCGGCCTTCGAATTGAATCCATCTCTAATCAACCTTGGGATCCCCGGATCTAGGAAACACCAGGCGTGAGTCACAGGGACGGACCCTTCTATCAGTCCGTCCGACCAGGTTGGGGGCTGAAGCCCTCAATCGTGAACACCCCAAAGGGAGAGCTTCACCTTCCAAGAGAAATAGAAAGAACGACTACTTAATGCCAATACCCAAACCACTAACATTGAATTTACTGGGCGTTTGCTGGCCCAATGCGTTTTGCTGCACTAAGCATTCTAGAACATGAAGCCAGGCCAACCTTTCATGTATGGTCTCGAAAGGCTATGGAAAACGATGAAATTCTTCGAGCCATCGTTTCATTTCCACAAAGCCTTTTGGTCATCCACCCGACAAAGCATCGGATTCCGGACCACTCCCTGGCACTCCCGGGTCCCACTCAACAAAGAGAAACTCTCAAGGAGAAACTACAAATAAGCTTAACTCCTAGTAGCTTCTTGCTCCTGGTAGTACGGCCAGGAGCCACTAGTAGCGCTCTTGCTCCGTTCGTAGCGATGCCCTTTGCTCAAATAAATGCCCCCAAGATTTTGCGGGGTTGACTGGTCACATGCATGATTTTTTTGCGTGGCTTAGTTGAGCCCTTGGACTCCTTGGACCTCTACTGTAGAAAGGTCCCGCAATAGATATCAATAGATAAAACTGATGAAAACAATGTCCAATACATTGTGAATGTGGGGTTTAACATCCTTGGGGTCACTATGTTTGACACCAAGGTTTGACAAGACCTCCAAGGTCAAAGAAATTGTTTCAGAATTTTTGTCACCACACATGAAGAGCCCTGCACGGACGCCGCCCCCGGTAAGCCCAACGAATTGAATGTCATGCGTGCGATCTTGCTGGAGCCACCAATTAAAATAATTCCATTTTCTCCAAAGCATAGTTATCTAATGGCATATTGTAACGGAAGTCGTAAGAAAACATGGACCATTCAGCTTCTTGTGGTCAAGACCTGCGTGTGGGTCAATTCGAGGTGATCCTCCATCATCTAAGCGCCCCGCATCACAGCAACATGCGCATCCTAGCTGATGGACCAAGGGCACAGCCAGTATGAAGGGGGTCGCAGAAGGGCGCACCCAGTTTTTAAGCAAATGAGGGGACGGACGCCTTATCAGGAGCTTGTAAAATTTGCAGGAGCAACATAGGAACCAAAGATGTTGGAACCTAAGAATAACATGAATCTGCTTGAACCAGACCCTGAGTGGGACTGAAACAAACCTCCACAATCGATGGAAGACCTGTGAGAACTCTTATCTCACCACTTGCAAGTAGCGGTTCATACGAGTACATTTGTCCTCCCGCTCTCTCTCTCTCTCAATTCTGAATTGCAGTCGGATGCGAGTCGCAAGTGTCGTCTGGTATAGCTTTTTAGGGCTTGGGTGGAAACACCTTACACTTTCAATGGGCCATGTAGCCCCATTTCCGATCATAAAACTACCACGAACTCACTAGAACATGACCTGAAAGGAACAGGAAGTATAATTAGAGGATGCAGGTCATTGAAAAGAAATGGGGGGCGTGTCTGTTTTGAGATCCTAGCCTTCTCTTCTCGTCAGGCATGGCCACAAAGAAGCATATACCAAGTGCTGAACAAACCTGCAGACCTTACCGCGCTGAGCCGCGCCCGGTCGTTCGTGTCGTGTTTGGCGGATCGTGTCCTCCATGGAAGGGCGATAGCCATTCATCTCCGCAGAACCCATGCGGAACAAAGGTCCGGCCTCGAGACGGACGGCGAGACAATTGGGGTCTGATGATGGAGAATGAGCTGGATGAGAGTGATGCAGTCTGACTAGATGGGGGTTGTTCAATAAGAAAAAAGGGCCGTATATAATATGCATATATATATATATGTATTGCCCAGGGTCTTTGAGTTTGGCACCTTCGGATCAGTTTGCCTGATTGAAGCTATTTGACAGCCTGTGTTTGAAACACAGAGGCATTTGATCGGCATATCTTCTGCCAAATGCCAGCAGAACCTGCTGGTGCTGAACCGAGACGCACTAAACACGGCTGAGTGAGACGAAGTAACGTTGAGTCTTAACGCACCCGCTCCCGTCCTTGGGCTCGTTCCTGCCAAAGGTGACCTGTGTCTAGAAGGTCATCAAGCCGGATTGCATCGGGCACTAAAGCTATCTTCATGCTCAGCCCTTCATGATTTGTGAGTAGTATCCAAACCAAGGGCCCTGAAGAAACTTGGTGAAGTGCATGTGCAGAGTTCAAAAGGCAGCAGCATTGTAGCCGCCAAACTAAGTCACATTCTATTCGGTGTAGAGCGATACAAAAGCTCGCTCAGCTCACAGCAATTCACTAGGGCCAACAATGGCTAACAGGATCCAACAAGTTTTTGTCTGAGAAGAAGGGAACCCATCCATCCCCCTTGGTAGGACTCTGCTAGGACATGCGCAAGAGGGATCTTTTTAACAACCCCCCTTCTCCTTGGATCGTCCCCACCTTCGTCCGCCACTCCCCGAGCGGTGTCCAAGGCACGTCTGTTTCCAGAACGACGGACATGACTGGCTTGGGCAAGCTTTGCCCCATGGCTGCCGGCCTTGAAGGGCAGCGATTCCAGGCGAGAAGCTGGCAGAGATTGAGAGAGGATGACATGGTGGCATGCGGCATTGGGCTTTCAGAGGAGGTAAGGGGTCACCACCTCAGTTTCGATGGAAAATAACAGTGACCCTTTTTCCATCTGTCGGATTTCAGTGGGGAAGCCAATCCCCCACAGAAGGTTTTTTTTTGAAGGCGGCTATCCACTCTTGCTGGGTGGCTAGTTCGGCCAGCACGGCGGCCATGGCCATGGATGTGTCAGACTCCTCATCGAAACCGGTGCTGGGAGGGTCTCGTTCCTCGCTTTGACCGACCTGGTTCAGCCTAGGCCCAAGGCCATGCACCACTTGTGACGTCTTGTGAACATCCAATGGGACTTGAGCTAGTGGGTCAGAAAATCCGGCAAAGCCTTCAAAGTTATATACATAGAATAACCACATAATACCACATAACACACAACACATTCATCAAAGACCCCCATGCAATCGAGCTTTGTATCTGTTCAAGTCTGCGTGATGCAGTGCCCAGTCCGTTGAGGAAAGAAATCATAGTTCAGGCCCGCATCCATCGAAGACCCCTTGGTTGCATTGGTGGCATCCTTTATCTAGTACGACCATCACTGCTTCCGCTTTGGGTATAATGACACCATCAGACACCAACGACAACTTGAAGGCGACAAGTCGGGTGTATATATAATATATATATATGATTTCCGCAGCAGCATGACAGCCACAAGGTTTGTTCCCTTTAATACAGTTCTTTGGCATAATATGACATAACAACACGATGGTACCTGTCTTAATGGATTCTTTCATATTCCCTACACACACAGGTTCAGTGGTAGATCTTTCCAATTGAGACACCCCTGAAACCAGGTACTGCTACTCAATAAATTGCCAGGATTCGATGTAAAGCGACATCCGTGACTGGGGACCCCGGCAGCGTTGCACAGCTTTCTCCCCCATGTCCCAGCTTCGTAAGCCAGTGGCAGCACACGGCTCTTTCTGAAGATTGCTCAGTTTCCATTTCATGATTGTGATGTTGCTTTCTTCACCTACTTCGGCAAATGTCAATTGCAACATCCCCTTGGTTGTCATGATGCCCCAACGCATACCAGGGCAAAGTATTCTAGAACTTGATAGATCCAGGAACCCTAGCTACTTGGATGTTACAGATGTGCAGCTGGACTTTGAACCCCAAAAGAGTGCCCATCCCCAAAAGAACCTTCCACATCCCTTTTTCGTGGCACAGGTCGCCACACCAAACACCGCCAAGCTTGAGGATCCGACTGCCTTAGCACAATGTTGGAAGGGCACTGGAAGTGGCATGGGGTAGTGTAGACTCTTGATTAATAAACCCATCCTTTTGAATTGAAATGCCTCTTCAAAGGGGGTTAAACGAATAAGGAGTCTACACAAGGTCACAGCTCGCGGCCTTTACATTTGCTGGGCTAGGTTAGGACGGCTCCCAGACATTGGCCCAGGCTTTCCCGCATGCCTGCACCGGTTGAA
Source organism: Durusdinium trenchii (assembly GCA_963970005.1). Classification (NCBI taxonomy): domain Eukaryota; class Dinophyceae; order Suessiales; family Symbiodiniaceae; genus Durusdinium; species Durusdinium trenchii. Next base: position 409,866 of record CAXAMN010028950.1, on the reverse strand, counting down.
AAAGTGCAAACGAATGCAATCTCAAGCCCGTCCGGCCGACGCACTCACATGACCATCTCAGAAAGCTATTGGATCATAACTCAACCCTGGCTTTGCCAGCCGCATGAAACAAGAAGGGGAACATCTGCTCTCATACCCCCTTGCGTTTGCAAAGGTGAATGCTACTTCCATAGCAAATGTTTGAAGTGTTCACTTCCTGGAAGAATCATGCAAGTGGATGGCACCATGGTAATCCTTGCCATTTGCCACGTAACCATGATTCTTCCAGGCAGTGCAGGTGGGCAAATCCGTCTGACTCCACTTTGATCTGGGCTTCCGCGTCCCCAAGTGGTTGGCTCTCCAGTTCGTGGGCTTCTGGAGCCTCACAGCTGCCAATCCGCCAATCCTCTTTTCGATCGCCTAGGGCGAACAAAAGTGGGCCTTCTCACTCGCGCCGCAGCTGTACCTGAGGCTGAGAAAGACCACGGCTTTGCTCGGCTGGAGGTGTCCCTGAATGGCAGCTACAAGATTTCCTGCTCCAAAGGGGGGGAGCGCCATCTGCGGGAAGAACTTTAAAACCTAGTCTTTGACCTCATACACTAGGGTCTTGGGTTAACTCCCTCAGATTCCCTGGACAATAAGGGCATATTATTATCGTCTTGTTCAGTGGGGAAACCTATCCTCCCCAAAAGTTAAAGGTGATTGTCTGACGGGGTAGGTGGGTGTCGCAGGGCTTGCCACTAACATCGCAAAGTTCCACGTGTTGGAAAACCATCTGCTGCAAAGTGCACTTGTGATCTCTACACAAGGTTCTCACTCGGTGACCTACTTGGTTGCTCCTGTAAAGGGGCTGTGACGATTCTTGCAATCCTCTCCTCGGAGATTGACAAAATCCAAGTTGCACTTCGCCGGAGACGAACAAGTATCCACAACGGCTGAGCTTCACAAGCCCTTCTTCATTGGGAGGGGTCTTCTCGAACATGTGCTCGCCTCAGCGCGTGCGGTACAGTTGGAAACATAAGGAAACATTATTTAGTGTCATTGTCCGAAATACATATGGAAGCTTGATGATCGCTCAACTCATTACTGAGGTTATATCTGGAACCCTCACTGATAAAGTGTTTCTGCACTGTTGGTTTGAGAAATATTGCCTTGGCAAGGTGATTGATTGTTTTCTCAGATTCTTATTCTACGTTGGTCATTTGCCCTTACATATGTAGTTTAACCGTTTCACCTGCCTTGCTCGCATCTTCACGTCCTCGTTTGGTCCGTTGAACAACTTTTGAACACCGCCCCGGTCAACTGTTCCTGCAGCACAAGCCAGTGGTCTGGGACCCTGTGCTGGCACAATCACGGCAGTTCAGCTTCGATTCTATAGCTGATCATTCCTGAGAACCCCCTCAGGCAAACCAAAGAAACATAGGTGTGTCCACAAGAAGGGAACCATCCGACCATTTGGTTGATTGCTCCTCCTTCAGCCGAAGGAGGTTCAAGCACTGGTTCAACAAGCGCATCTTGACAAAACTAACTCCGATCTTCAGATCCACAAAAGTCCAGGCAAACGAGAAGGAGCACCAGCTCTTCAATCCTTCGAGGGCTTCCTTCGAGGGCTTCGTCAGCAAACCCCAAGGAGGTTTTCCTCAGCTCCGCAAGCCCCACCAATATATATATATATACAAACCAAGGGGCAGTCATCGTGAATGCTGGTGGCATTGCAGCCGTCAAGGGCTTCTTTCAAGGCCTGCAGCGCATCCAAACTCTGGCCGAGTCCCGCTGATGATTGACATGTTGTGTTGAACAGTCTTGATGCTTCAAGACCTTACCCAACTCACCCATGAGAACCAAAACCCCTCAAAAAAGTTGGACATTCTTCTTTAGATTTGCCATTGAGGCCACCAGGACATATTTACACGCCACGGGCACGTTCAACATGAGTCACGTTTGGAACAATCATTTATATAGACAAAACTAGCAGCTATACACCATCTAAAGGCAGAACAAAGCAAACACACACACACACCCCCCTCACATGCAGTATATATATATTATATTGTTGTATATTGTTATTGTTATAATTGTAATTTGTATTAAACACGCATACAATGGCATATGTAAATTGGCAATCATTCTATACCCACGAGAGCTCAACAAGAACATCTTTAGTCATTCGTACAGGTATTCAGCTCGCTGGAACAGACTTGACTTGCAAAGCCCCTCGTGGTGAATCTCTGGGTGCTTTCTTCAAACCCTTTTCAGGGTGTCCACACGCACCGCCCTCCTTCTCTGCTCGCTTGTATTGCTGAGATACCCACAAAAAAGCAACAAACCCGGACCCTCCGGGACCCGGGTCGCCGAACCAAGACCGTCCGGTCATCGCCCGGTCGCCTCTGGCCACTTCCGACAGTTTTCATGTTCGCAGCACTGGGCATCTGTCTCCCCCAGCAACACCTCCGCCTTCGGCTTCGGTGCGAGCCTGTCGGCCGCCTCGGTACAAGGGACCCAAGGGGCATAGCTGTGAATGCCCTGTGCACCACGAAAACCAACTTGATGGTGGAAAACCACTGAAGCTCAACAAAACAGCTGTAATTCTGCTGAACCATGAACCCCAAAGCCATTGTTTTCCCCGATGAAGTCCGGCTGGGTAAACCACCCTGACTTGGAAACATACAAAAAACACAAGCAACGCATCTTTATTTCCTGGTTCACAACTACATCCCAAAACCCAAACTCCTCCTGATCACTGGCAGGTGTCGCTGCAGCTATGCAGTGCGCAGGTCTTCACACAGCATTCCTCATCGCTGTCGCCGGCCACCCGAGCCTTCAGAGGATCGGAGGCCCAACCTGTGGAGCAGCAGGGGGTGGGAGCGGGGGTGAAACATGTTGCAAATTTTGGGTATATTCAATTCCATGCCCATCCATTCCCTGGACCCAGTGGCCGGCATCTCCAAAAGAGTCATAATTGTTGACCGACTCTTATATACTTAATGTACTATAAAGGGGACAAACCCAAGATATACTCAGACGTTACGAAACGTGGAAGCGACAAGCAGTTTGATGCATGTGTTTCAGGAGTCGTTCTCTGCTTCTGCGCTGCTGCTTGTGAAAGAAGTGTGCCATGCTCGGCAATGCTCGGTATACTCGTGATTCTTGTGGTTTGGCATCGTGGATTCCAAGGCCTCACAGTAAGGACCTGGAGTCTTGGAGTGGATTCCTTTCTCTTTCGAAAGGCCAGAAAACAACCTCAAAGGTTCACATCTTTCGAAACCCATCTTCCTATCTACCCCCTGTTCGGAACGGGTGAGCCCGTTGCAATCCTCAGTTCACCATGAGCCAAGAAACACTTGCTTGCTGAAGCCATGTGAAGCCAAGGAACAGTTTGACTCAACACTGCTCAGGTTGAAATCCCCACCAACCCCCTCCCCTTCTACCCCCCCCCAATCCCCAAGTGGGACTGGCCAACCAGGCCTTTCCCCACCTTTCGGCCACCAGCCAGGCCTTCCGGACACTCATGGCGGCTACAGGTCGGCTGGCAGCACTCGGCGTTGCTCTGGCCCACACGGTTCTTTCTCGCAGGGTCCTGGACTCGGGAGGGCGAGGCGGCGAGGCGATGGTACGCTTCCACGAGCTGGATAGATGGATCCAGATGGATCCAACAGATTGTATTCAAGAAAAACGCAAAATCTTGAAATTCGGAAAGGGGACGGGACAAAACACTCTTGCGGTGATACTATTCGCGTCGTTGAAGGTGTCTAAATCTGCATTCTTTTTGATGGAATTCGGTCACTAAATGCTTAAAGCAGTTTTCTGCAGCTGAGGCTTGCCCAGGTTTCCTTATAGAAGTTCGCAGCCAGTTTGCAGCACAATAACGCGCGTGCCCTCCACAAAAGAAATGGCCCGGATCATTGGTTACTGCGACCCTAAAACACACATAGAAACCATAAATGAAACAATGGGATCACGCAAAATGAATGCAACTTCAAGTTCTCCGCTGTCACATCTCCACTGACCGCACACGCACCGTCCACACTCCTCTGCCCAGCCGTTGGATGCTTCGCACTGGTGAAGGCTGCACGTGGCCAGGCAGCAATCCTCGTCGCTGGACTTTTCCTCCGTCAGCGGCGAAGCGTCACAAAGGATCGTCAAGCGGCACAACATGATTGCCGGAGGCATGTTTCAGTGAAGAGACACCGTAATCAAAGAAAGGCCATATATCAACAGGCAATGATTACTGTCCATCTAAACATGTATAGCTCGCGATCACTGACCCCTCAAAGTGACCCGGAAAATGTATATACCAATCAACATGCATATATATATATATAGCGATTGATAATCTTTGGTTGGTTATGTGTATTTATATAAAAGTCATTTATAGGTCATGTTCTGTCTGTATTATGTATGTATCTGTATACTTCCCTTCGAAGACAAAAAAGGATTGAACCCATTTGCGATGGTTTACCGGGTTCGCCAGAAAGGACCTTCTGCACCAACTCCCCGAGCTCCTCTTCGAACTTACTTGCATCGATCACCTGGGCCCATCCATCAGTGACGATCGACGGTATCAACGGTCCGGAACATGACACTCCAAGCCACGTCACTCCAAGCACTTGGTGTTTTTGGAGGCATTGACAAGCACAAATATAAAACAACATATACCAGGGAATCCAAATGTGCAATTTGTTTGTTCAAACACGTTCGCACAAAAAATCCGTGCATCCGGCCTTTTTTGTCAAATGGACAATTTTTCTGGAATTCCTCCGAATATTGGGTTTGATTGGGTTTTATCAATATAATTGTTTGGGTTTTTGTCGGTAAAATGTTGATTGTACGGTATTGTTTTTCTGTCATACGGCTAAATACGTTAATTCGTTTAATTAAAATGTCCATACGATAAATTCTGTCCAAATACGGCCTTCGCACAAAAAAAGTGTTCATACGCCTTTCCAGGTATATATATAATATAAAGTAAAAATCATAAATCGGTTCAATTTCCCCACTCCAGGATATGGTTTTCCCTTAGTTTTTTCGAGCTTGGACATGAAGGTCCCGCCATGCCGGTGCTGGTCAGATCGCCCTCCACCTGCAGGCTATTTGTCATCCAAGGGGGGCGCTCTTGGGTTGTACAAGTTGTAGTGTCTGGTCGGATCGTCTTGGGTGAGAGAATATTATTCAGACTGCTTTGCAGGTTGCAGTGTTGGAATGTCTTAAAAGTTTGGGACATGTTGATTGCACGTCACGATGTCCTGGCCGAAAAGGTACATCACCACTACATCACCATTAAATGCGACGGCGCGCGCGTCAGAACAACACGTTTTTGCAGACAATTTTTACACCTGGGCCTTTCGCTTGGTTGCCTGGCCAAGCTCAAAACCAGTCCCGCAAGGAGGCTTCGGGGTGAGGACGTCTGAAAACTGACAACTCTATATAAAATGTAAAATGCTCATAGTGCTTGGCTACCATATAGGCATTACACGCATCATGTCTTTATACTCTTTTGTCATTTCTTTGTCAAGCCTAATTCGGACACATCCTAGAATTCAACAATTGAAGTGGTACGCATGGCCTGTTGGATGACAATGTTCCTGTTACACACCGTTTTTTGTCTCAATGGTTTTCGAAGTGGTGGAATCACTTCGCTGCAGGGATCCTGCCGTTGAACTCCAAGCGGCCCAGCCCTCGCTGCAGTCGTGGCGGCGGCACGTGGGGCTGCAACAGCTCGCGTCGTCGGGGCCGGGCACGGCGGCCACGGCCGTGTTGGGCACCCAGCCGAGCGAAGCATCGCAGGCATGAAGCGCACAGGTCCTGGGTGGGTGGAGACATGTCAGAGATCGGAGGGAGAGAGGTCCACACACGAACTGGTTGAAGTCAATTGAATCAAAAGCTGCTGATTCTCGGAAAATTCACAGATGATGGTTGGGAAGATGCTTCTAGTTTTTTAAGCTTGAGACAATGGTGATCAATGTTCTGACACCGGGTAAGGGGCAGCTTATGGAGAGTGAGTCTCGCAGAACTGGCTGCAGGTCTTTCTGACCTTTCAATTTGGAATCTTGAGCTAGCGCATTCCACAGTAGGGATTCTTCTGATATTGTGCAATGGGATGATTTTGAGCGTGGCCCTCAGTACCAGAGATCCCTGAGGCTACTTCTGTGCCCAAGCCTGAAATAGCTTCCAGGTATCAAATTCTGTGCACTGTCTTTAGGCCTGTGCAACTTGACCATGAGTTGGCCCGGTGAAGCAATCCCACCGCAAACCGTCCCTTTTTGGGTCTCAATGGGCCCCGACTGCAGAGCCCAGCGCACAGTTGTTGGCGCACCGTTTTTTCTCCAAGGGTCTTGGCACAGCATTCTGCATCACTGTCGCCAGCCTGACAGGTCACCATCACCGAAGCAGAACGATTTACAACGTACTTCATCACTGGAGGCAGCAGGTATCAGCCGCTCTCAAGCACTGACACCATCAACATCCATCAACCGTTGGCGTTGTGGTCCACAGCCATGGCTCCCCACACTTGTGCTTTTTGACCATGCCACAAACAGCATCCTCATCACAGAACCTATATATCATGTATGATTCTTCTCGCCACTGAACACACCTGATAACTATCAACAGATGCAATGCAAACAAGATGCAAACATGTTCACACCTTCCCGTTCAGTAGGGTCTACACCACCCGATCGAGAGGGCGGTGCCACTGTCGCCGGTGTGTGCTCCGACCTTCTCTGGGGGCGCCGTTTTCACCCACTGGTCACTGCACTCGTGGTGTGCACAGCTCCGTTGGCAGCAGGAGGGTGCATCGCTGGCGACCACCTGACGCTTAACGAAGAACATGGGCGCTTCGGCATCAGGTTGACTGATAGTGACTGATAGTTTGTATTATGCCAGCTCTTCTCTTTCATGACCGTCATGACCTGTCCAGTTTACCTCTTGAGAGATCTGGTTGCGATTCCGGAGTGAAGCACAAAGGAAGTTACGCACGAATGCACCTGGGAGAGTCCATGGTCAAAGCTGGATCTCTTTCAGCTCGGGTCACGATGCTCCGATGCGGGTTTGGGTCGAACATGGCGGCCAGAAGTGCAAAAAATGGAGCACTTCCAGGGACGAGAGCCCCCCAAAACAAACAATGGAGATCATCTAGACTCTAGGTACATCGAAGTGCAAATGTGTTCGATCCCTGTGCTCCCACCAAAAGCCTCTCACACCTGCGAGAAGAAAGGATGAACCCAAAACTGCAGACTCGACCAGCAAAAAGGTAGAGATACTTGTGGACGAAATCTTGCACCGCTGCATGCAATGTATCGAAATAACATGTCCATCCACATCAACCCCCTCACCCCCTAATTAGTGTTGGTGCTGGGTTTTGTGCAAAGTGGGGCAGGATTTGGGTCATTTAACTGTTTTCAACCCCACTGCACATTTCCGACCAACAACATTAATTACAGCAAATGAGAGAGCGTGAGGGCACTCTGTCCCATCAACCGTATGTTTGATATGGAAGTGAGTAATAAGCTTTAAACGACACGTCGAGTCAGGTAATTGTGAAACATAGTTTGGAGAGACCAGGCGTCCCAACCTGCTTTCTCCGGCACCGCGCCTTGAACTTGGCCGGGTCGACTACCCACCCCTCCGCGGCCTGTGAGGTCGTGGAACCATGTTGAAGGGAGGTGGGAAGGAAATGAGCACATCTCTGAATGAACCCCTTATCAGAAGAGATGCTTCAAAAATGGCTCACCAGGACGTATCAAACGCGTCGAAGGCCACTTCAGAACTTGGACAAATTGCATACAGAACTCCTCCTTCGAATTCGCCTGCGCACCCGAGTTGTCCCATGTTTTAGAACAAATTGAACGGGGAAAACAAATGAAACGATTGCAGGTGCCTCACAAGTGAATGCGGCGCAGGTGGCGTTGCAGCACTCGGCGTCGCTGTGGCCCACGAGCTTGGCCCTGGAGTCGTTGGGAGTGTAGCCGGCACTGCCTTGGGGCGAAGGAAGGGTGCAAATGCCAACCGATCCAGGGATCAACCACGTGACGTGGCCACGCGGAATTGACCAATTCGTGACATCTGACACTCACTTCTGAGGGTCGTGGCGCCGAGTCAATTGTGGGTGGTGGAGCTTGTGAAATGGAGTGAGAAAGCGAGGCTTGAATGATGGTTCACCAAGCTGAGATCACCTGAGCACATCGCAAAAGCTTGGAAACCTTTCAGCGGTCTGAGATGGTCTGAGGGTGTGTCATGGCTAGTCCACCCCCGACATTCCGACGTCTTGCTACTGGTGGCCGTTTCCCAGCAGGCTGTCCGCCCGACCCCAGTCAGCTAAAACAACCCTTGCATCCCAGTGGCATCCGAAGACGGCACACAGCTCCTGCTGACAACACCTGGCAGCCGGGCAGCCAGTTCAGTTGCGGTGGTCTCTCTTTGCGGCAGGGAGTCGGGCGGCGATAAAGTCAGTGCCCCAAGTTCATTTCTTGTCTGACGTGCCTTACTGAAGTCCACCTATAACTTCAGGGACCCTGCCAAGTCGAATCCAAAGCCATCATTTCTTTGAAGACAAAAAGAGAAAGTAATTACTCTGGCTTCACAGACTGTACTTTAGACATCTTTAGACTACTGTTCCATCTTTTGCCCGTGGATGTGAGGGACCGATTGATGGACCCCATCTAAAAGTAATCCACAGGGGTGCCAGTGCCATTTCTCACCTCTGAAACTCAATGCTGCTTGTCGCTGCCCCGTCGCTGCCTCTCATCGCTCGGCTCTGGGAGGTGCTTCTTCTCCTCCGGGATCACATAGCCGTAAGGGCAGGACCAAAAGGAGCAGGTCTGGCACGAGAAGAGGCGCACGGAAGTCTGCGACCTGTCTGCGACCTTTGACACTTTGGAAAACACTGACCTCTCGAGGTTCCGCACTTCGACGTAGGTGACGCATGCTTCAGCAATCTTATATAGGAAAAGAGTCGGCCCCGGCGGGCGCTCTCACTTCGACGGACGAGACTTGTCCGCCAGGTGATCTGTAATGAGAATGTCCCCAGAGTAGACGGCACTCACCCCGAGTCCCTACAAACCATCTGTTGGGGATTGTGCATGTCGTCCCCACTCTCAATCATGATCAGAAGACATATCGTCTAGCAAGGACCTTTTCAGGTTCCAGCTGAAGCGCTTCGTCCTTCGACAAATCGGCGACTTCAGCCTAACTGGACCACTGCTGAGCACCTCGGGAACCTCATGTTCGCCAGAAATACGATGCCGTTTCCCAAATTTGCCTTGTGGAAAGTGTCCGTTTCCATTGATCTCCCCTTTCCAGATCTGCAGGCCGGCCGGCCAGGGTGACCCTCCCCTGGCCATGGTGATGGCATCGAGTTGCTTTCCATTCTTTCCCCCCCCATGGATCTAAACATCCTCGATGTTTCCTGCCTTGACGCAGCACACATCCGCTGAGCTGGCGGGCAAATGCACGGCATCCAGCTTGGCTTCTTTGCTCACTGCGGCAGGTCGCGGCGAAACGCCCGAGTCGTCGAAACGAGCGCCGGGGTGAGGTCAACAGTGTGGATTCCCGGTGATCTCCCTCACAGGGATTTTTTTATATTTTTTTCAAGGGCTCGAATAGGCTGCCGCAAAGATCAATTCGTGCAAAGAACAATTCCTGACTTTGCAGTAGTGGAACACATGTAGTTGGCATATCGACAACTTGTTTTCTGTTGGCATATTGCCCAGTTTCTGATGCCAACTATGTGTCAGAAACCGCAAACGACCGCTGCAGACAAACCACTGAGTTGCACGTTCGTTGAAAACAGGAGTCGATGAAAGTGAGTGTGGCTGAGTCGACTGGTGTTCTTGGCTTTTTCGGAGGGGGGCCCAGCATCAGCATCCTGCAGTTTCAGAAAAAACTCGAAACGAACGACGAAAGCTCAAAGCCAAGCGAGCTCTGGCTGCGCGGATGGCATGAGCAGCCACTGTGCCTGAACTTCAAACCATTCTTCGCTGCCCTGCTTTTCTTCTTTGCCTCTCCCCAGCCTAGAAGCTGAGCTGCAACATCTTAGTGAACGTTGACACTGAATTCATTGAAACGGACTTCCTGGAGAGTGCTGGGCAAGGTGACACCTTCAAAGCTTTGGTCGAAATCATGGCCCAAGGTCAAAGTCTGCAAGCTCGATGGTAGCAAGACCCCTTCGAAGCTCTGGTTGAAGAAACGGCCAAAGTCCAAGGTCTGAAGGCTGCTCGGCAAGGTCACAGCTGCCAAGCTCTGGTTGAAGTCACGCCCAAAAGACAAGAGCTGCAGGTTGCTGGGCAGGATGACAGCATCCAAGCTCTGATTAAACTCAATACCAAAGGTCAAAGAGAGAAGACCACTTGGCAGCGTCACACCTGCTAAACTCTGATTGAAACCTGCACCGAAGGTCAAGCTCTCCAAGTCATTGGGCAGCGTCACAGCTCGCAAACTCTGATCGAAGTCGTTTCCGAAGATCACAGTCCTCAGACTGTCGGGAAACGACACGCCTTCCAAGCTCTGGTCAAAATCATGACCGAAGGTCAAAGAGTGGAGATTGGCTGGCAGATCTACATTGACCAAGCTCTGGTTGAAACGGAGGCCCAGCGTCAGAGTCTGCAAGCCGCTGGGAAGCGTGACACCTGCAAGGCTCTTGTTGAACTCGTTGCCAAAGGTCAAACTCTGTAGGCTGCTGGGCAGAATGACATCATCCAAGCTCTGGCAAAAGCAATCACCAAAGGCTAAAGCCTGCAAGCTGCTCGGCAAGACCAGGCCTGCCAAGCTTTGGTCAAAACAATGTCCAAAGGTCAAAGAGCGCAGGCTGCTGGGCAGGGTGACACCTGCCAAACTCTGGTCAAAACTCAAGCCAAAGCTCAAAGTCTCCAGGTTGCTTGGGAAGGTGACACCGGCCAAGCTTTGGTCAAAACTCAGCCCGAATATCAAAGTCCGCAGGTTCTGCGGCAAAGAAACGCCTGCCAAGCTTTGATCGAACTGCTGACCAAGGAGCAGAGTCTGAAGGTGGCTTGGAAGAATGACGCCTTCAAAACCACAGTCCAAAGTCGCCGTCTCCAGGCCACTCGGCAATACAACACCATCCAAGCTTTTGTCAAAGGTCGAGCCGAAGGTGAACTTCTGCAAGCCCCTCGGCAAGGAAACACCTGCCAACTTCTGTCGGAAATCACGGCCGAAGGTCAACGTGTGCAAGCTGTTGGGGAGCACAGTGCCCGCCAAGCTTTGGTTAAAGCTACGGTCAAAGGACAAGCTCTGCAGGCTGTTTGGGAGGGTTATACCTGCCAAACTCTGGTTGAATAGCTCGCCCAAGGTCAAGTTTTGAAGGCTGCTTGGCAGCGAAACACCCTGCAAGCTTTGGTCGAAACGAAGACCAAAAGTCAAGGATTGAAGTGAGTTTGGAAATTTGACACCTTTCAGGCTGTGATTGAACCCATCGCCAAAGGTCAAGGACCTCAGGCCATTTGGCAGTGTGACACCAGTCAAGCTCTGGCAAAAGCAGTCGCCAAAGGTCAATGACTGCAAGCTACTGGGCAAGACTACCCCATCCATGCTCTGGTCAAAGGAGGAGCCGAAGATCAAAGTCCGCAGGCTGCCTGGCAGGGTGACACCTGCCAAGCTCTGGTTGAAACCAGACCCTAGTTGCAAATGTTGCAAATTACTCGGCCACAGCATGCCCTCCAAGCTGTGGTTGAAGGCCCCGCCAAGAGCCAATGTTTGCAGGCCACTTGGCCACGTGACATGTGTCAAGGTTTGGTTGAAATCGCGGCCAAAGGTCAACGTCTGCAGAGTCTTGGGCAAAAGCACCTCTTCCAACAACTGGTTGAAGTCACGGCCAAACGTCAAGTCTTCCAGGCCGCCTGGAAGGGTCACACCATCCAATCTTTTGTTGAACTCATCCGCGAAGGTCAATGAGGAAATGGCATCAATGGCGTCCACATCTTCTGCGCACAAGCTTCGCCTATAAAAGGACTGCCGCGACATGCGTGTTGACACGTGACATGATAAAACAGTATAAGCTGGACATGTGACTTGTGGTTCACCTGTTCCAATGGGTGTCTTATTTCCAAACCACCACCTAGCGGAGAATAGGATTAAATGTTAAGTCCTGCCTGGTCCTCTCTGACAGGTTCGTCCGGAGAATCACCGCAGCTTGTCCCGCACCATATTGCCTTGTCACGTACCTTGGATTGGCATGTAGGACCAGGAGATCCTTCTCTCCGAGTCAGAAGTCCATGGAAGTGGACAGGGGCCTTCCACTTCCATGAGGATTTCAAGGAGTTGTTTGGTTCTTCCCACCATTCCCACCAGGAGCTTTACAATCTTTACACGTGTGGAAGGAGGAAAACACACCAAAACGAGACTCCAGCTATGCACAAGCACCTGAGAGGAACAAGCGATTGGCTACAGTAGATTGAAAGTAAATGGTGCCGACATAAATGACGCTCGCAGAGCCACCGAAAACGAACCCAACCATTGGATACATGCATGGTTTCCATCCGCAGGTGCTCGCAAACTCCCAAAGACTTTTAAGTGGGATCCCGTGTATATATATATACATATACACGTATCATCATACATCAATCACCAAAATGCCAACTGTAGGATTCGCAGTTAGAATGTCGCAGTGGAACCCACCAATCCCTTGACACATCTGGATTCAAAACGATGCGAATAGTTGATTCCAAGAAAAGTCTAACGTTTCCCTCTAGTACTTAGGGTCCGGATCCCATTTCCAAACGTACAAGCATACTATCCGACAAGGTGAGTCCATGTCCTCGAAAAACATGCTTGTACATTCAGCCTTCAGTCGGTTATATTCCCCAGGGGCCATGTGATCACATTTCTCTCATACAGGGGCCAACGGCTTCAGACGTTCACCAATGCAACGGCTTGAGCATCTACATTTAAGAAGCGAACGTTTCACGTGCCGGGTCCAAGTGCCAAGTGAAGGAGGACGGAATCAAAGTACGATTGCCGCATGCCACAAACATGAAAACTCCTCAAAGCAGCTAACACTTGTTCCAGTCACTTAGACAAATTCTATCGATTTAACTTTAACTGTTCAACTCTTTGCGCACAAAAATGGGGTCCAAAGTGTCCGCCATGTGCCGCTTGAGGTGCATGATTTCGCCCTCCGACACCTGTGGCAGTAATGGCTGGCAGCGATCGATGATCTTCCCACCGGAGGTCAAGATGAGGCGTAAACCAGCCTTCAAAGCAACGCGGTGTGCGATAGTCCTTGTCAAAGCGGTGACCTGAGTACCAGGGCCTGTGCCTGGGAAGAGGCCCAGGTTGAGACTGGACCACCAGCTGATAGGGGGAGGAGTAAGCATAGGTATGGTGATATAAAGTTTCTTGCTTGTATAGGGAGCTGGTCATCCTCTGCTGTTCAGGGGGGCCTTGGACCGTACAGCGTCACGATGCCTACCTAAGGTCCCTTTACTTGGCTTCACCTAGCCGATCATGCACGCAAGACTCTTTCGCTCTGCCAGCACAGTATCTTTACAACATGTAGAGTGACCTGGGGTCGAAGTATGAAATTTTGATCAATCTGCGGTGGGTAGGAACTCCCCATAGCAACCCGGCTGCACTTGAAGTACCCAAGCCTTATCAAAGCAATACTCCAAGCAATATGGAAATGGACATGGGCACCCACACAAGGGTGGCGACTTTCCTTCACCAACAGTGTCTGTTCTGCATTGATCCCACTTCGTTCGTTGGGGCAGGTCTAGGACACCTCCGCCCAGGTCGGACAGTTTTTTGCGGTCGGACAGGCCACGGTCATCGTCTCATCCACCTCCAGCTGAAGCGTCGAGCCATCGAGGCCAGTCACCGTCAACATCGCAAATGCGCCGGTGCCAACGAGTGCCCCCCTCTGGGAGGGAGGTGGTTGGCCTCGGCACGCCAGAGTTTGGATGCCGGAGGGAGTGAATGTTGGAACTCATGTCAGACAAGTCTTCATAGTATAGCACCTTAGCACGAAAGGGCTAAAATTGAACGATAAATGTTAGAAGCTTTGAAGACTACTTGGGAATTGTGAGTGTTGAGGGGATCCTCGAAAAGAAAAACGGGGTGGGAGATCTTAAGGAAAGTTTGGAGTCGGCACGTCGGTTCTGGTTGCCTTCACCCTTAAGTCCGATGCCGAAGTTACCTTGTAGTTTGCTATGCCATCCCATTACTTGTAATAGTGGATGATGGTTAGGTTGCAGGCCTTTTCAACTGCTATTACAGTACAGGTAATGGGACAGACCCAACCTCGTAGATGTTGGGTTCGCGACGAGTCCAACAATCCCTGACAAGTCCCTGAGAGAAAGGCACCAGTTCCAAAGCATATCCAAGGGGTGGTTAAGTGACACCCCTAAACCTTCTCAAAGGGCTATTAATAGCACTAGTAGACACCCTGTAGGAGGCTTATATGTTTGCTAGGTCTTTTTCAGCCTGTCATTGGCATGATTCCTGCTGAGGCACACCACGGCCGCTGGCAGATCTTCTTGCGCAGGTTGTGCGGCCGGCGATGCAAGCGGCGGCGTGCGCATGGCACCGGAACCCATTATATAGGATGGATGGTGAACCTGCAAAGAACAACCCATGCTTCCTACTATAGGTACTTCTTGGGCTTCACGATATCCCACCCAACTCAGTAATCACATGCAAATCACTATCATCTGAACGAAGACGAGGAACGGGTCCCTGGTGTGATGGTCGAGGTCCCCGACATGGGATTCTGCTGGAGCCACGGCAGAAAAACACCGTGATACCGTGGACTCGTTCCAGTGACAAGTTGACGTAGAAACTGGCAAGAAAAAAGGAACGTGGAAAGCTCAAACATAAGCTCCCTCCAGATAGAGGAAATCATGAATTTATAATAATGTTGGTCTTCCAAGGTCCTTCTGTAGCATCATGATTTCAAAACCCTCCTGATCCCTGTCTACGTCTTGCTTTGGATCGATTGAGGTCACTGACATTCCACACAATACCCAAAGAATCCCAAATGGACTGCTCTTTTTCTATGCCCCACAGGATGACTCAAAATGACAAATGAACACGCCACCATGTGTTTTGTTTATCATGGCGGGACTTTCCGGGCTGTATGACCCCACTGTGAGAAGGGAAATAGACCAGTCTACAAGTCTATATACCCATCTCCCCATGGTCTCCCCCCCTAATAGAAATAAGACACCCACATTTCACCAGCCCCCATCACCTGCAGCGCAGTCGAAGACGGCACAGCTGGGCTGGCAGCAGGTGTTCTCGTCCTCCGCCACCCTGTGAACGCCGCAAAATTCATCAGAAATACCAACAGTCTTGGGATGGAGCCACATCAACATTCCCTGGT
Source organism: Durusdinium trenchii (assembly GCA_963970005.1). NCBI lineage: Eukaryota > Dinophyceae > Suessiales > Symbiodiniaceae > Durusdinium > Durusdinium trenchii. The sequence continues at coordinate 394,559 of CAXAMN010028950.1, read as the reverse complement.
ACTAGGAACAAGGACGCTTCTAGGAACAAAGGCATCGCTACGAATGGAACAAGGACGCTTCTAGGGGCTCCTGGCCTTACTACTAGGAGCAAGAAGCTACTAGGAACAAAGGGCATCGCTACTAGGAGCGATCGGATGTTTCTAGGGGCTCCCACATCAACATCATTTAGCTTGGGAATTGGGCCGTTCCTCTGGTCTATTTTGGGCGAGTTTAGAGCCATGCCCATGGCAAAAGGCTCAGTTCCTCTCCCTGCGCACGGACAAACATTATCAATTAGTACAGTAGTCTCCAGAAGTCTTGCGCAGCTGGTCTTTGACAAGCGCAGATTCCACCAAGTACCATCACTAGTCCCCACAGTGTATAGGTCCTCCAAGCTTCCTAGCAGTCCAAGCTTCCAGTCCGGTGCAGTTGCTCAAGTACTGACCTTCTTGACTATACCCTGAGATACTTCACACCAGTGGCGGCTTGAAGCAACGAAGGTCTTCCCCAAAACCAAGGTCTGCAACACCAAGGGGTCTGACAGGTACATGTTCCATTTCACCATGCTCCTCTATCCAGTGGTTTAGCTCCATGCTCCACGTCACTGCGCGTCCTACGCATGGCCTATCGACCGCGCTGGGCTGGCGAGTCCAATTGCCGGTACAGTTGAAGAGTGCACAGGTCATCTCCTTGGCGCTCTGGGATCCCCAAGGATTCCCACCGATTTTTGGTCGCCTTTTTGATCCATCAAGTGGTCCTTCATTGTTCCGAAAAGGCTTACTGACGAGCTGGTATTTTGGGGAGATGTGCACCTTCTACAAGCCTTCTACCCAAAACGAATGGAGATAACTTTTTGGGGCCACGTTCACAAACAAATCACGGGCTTTTGGAGTGAAGGGAGCCTAAATGAATGCTAGTTGACATCAAATATGCCGAACCTTGAGGGGAATCAAACCTCTACTACAGAGATTACAAGAAGGCCCTTCTCGGTCTGTTCATCAGTTTATCTCTTGGAACCGTTAGTCGGCTGCACTGACACGTGGCCAAAACGGCCTTTGTTGAGTTTAGCGTGTTCAATCATCGCCCCAAGAACTGCTTTTTCGAATGCTTGGCGGCATGCAGCCGCATGCGGATTCGACACATCCTGCAAAAGCGATCCAAAACGGCCAGGAGTAGCACCCAGGTGTCTTGCAATGAGTAAGACCGACCATATAAGACCACTCATTCATCGAATCAACTTAGCTGATGCCAAGCTGCACAACATTCATCGTGTGTGAGCGCCAATGCTTCAGCCCCTTTGTTCCGGTAGCCCGCCTGGCGAGCAGCAGGGAATGGATGGCAAAATCGAACAACACACAGAAACCAACGAAAATATCACCCCAAAATCAGCAGGGTGAGCCGTCACAGGGGCATCAAACATGCACACCACTCACCCGAAGGTAACAAAGTGGCCGCTTTTTCGAAGGTGCTCCCCTCAACTACGAAAAAGGCAAGACTACGCAAGACTTGTGAAACAATGAGTTGTATCATGTTCTATTCAATAACTCCATCCCGTTCACTCTCCAAAGCCTTGACCTTTTTCAGGCCGATGTTATTTCAAGTTTGGCCTCAAAGGCTCAAAGGCTCTATGATGTTCTATAGTTTCTATGGCTCATGTTTTCAATTGTTCTCACAACCAAGCTGGGTGTTGACCACGGTGTAGCTCACGATACCTTAGGGCGAACGCGCGGCGATTCACTGATTCACCCGTCGAACGGCGAGGCGGGCGAACCGCGCGCTGGCCTTGCAAGGCACGGTGGCGCAAGTCTTGTCGCAGCACATCTCATTGCTCTGGAAGACCTCTGGAGGGGCATGCGTGCAGTGCAGGACAACGGCCAGAGCAGCCAAGCGAAAATATGCGAAAATGACATCAATCACTAAGTGAGTGCTATGAACTTCCAACACAGTAGAGTGGAAACAAGGACAAGTTGTGCCGGTCACACACTACCCGAGAAATGAGAGGCCGGGCCGTGTGCACATGGCATGGTGGTAAACATCTCATTTATCACTCCAAAAATTGTAGGACATGATTTCAGCTCAAAAGAAGAGTATCATCAAGGCCCGTCTCCCACCCAAGCTGGCACTTTGGGACTAGTAGCGTTGGTGCTGTACGCTTCGTTCGAGGCAAAGCCCTCGCCACAAGACCACAAGGCACAAGTCCTTAGCGTCCAATAGCGGGGACGGTGTAGTCCAGCGGACGGTGGCCCTTGAGGTCTGAAGGTACACCTGCCGTGCGAAAGTGCTCTCTTAGGCACTCCCATGGAGGCCCCAAAGAACCCGAGTCGAGCGAAAGAGCAGGTGGCTTTTGCCGCACCAATTGGGCCCTTCGCCTGACCGGCCGCACATGACCTACTGCATCAACAACACGATCATCTGGCCCAAGCTTTTTAGTGAGGACATGAAGAAAGAAACACAATAAACAATTCGAGTTTCTGGCTTGCGTGGCAGTTCTCGAGCTCCAAGAGGTGTGCACATTCAAAAAGGTACAGCTGAAAACACAAGGGGCATCGTGAGCATCAGAACATCCTATACCACTGCTGGCCAACCCAAGCAAAATCCGACGCTGACCCCACCAAGACCATCGAATCTGGCTGTGACTGCCCAAGAAAAAAAACCGATACCTACCCAATCTCCAGGACCCGCATCGGTCGGATGCGACCCCATCATGACCACTTCGGCGACCACGTACGACCCATACAGACGACCCATACGGACGACCCTTTCCGACGGAGCGACTTCTCGCAGCACTCGAGGTCACTGGCGCCGTGGCGCTTGTGGTGATCAGTCTTAGGAGACCAACCCTCACCTGGTACAGTGCGGATCTGGACGGGCAATCCGTTAAGAAAGCTAAGAGGCGGCAATCCGTACTTACGGTTTGTTGAATCCTCTCAACGGCCTATAACGGCCAAAAAATTAAGTGTTTTGGTTATCTTCTTTGTTCTGTTTGATGCCATCGCGCGCCGGAACCAAACTTCTGCTTCCTCCGGAACGGAATCGACATGACCTTGACAGATGTGTTGGCAGTTCACCCCACCAGAAACCAGACCCAGCCACGGCAGGAGCCCTGCTCTCCAAGCCACCGCAGTGCTGCCGAGGGTTGTCAATGTGGTGACGGTGAGGGGCAAATGTCAAGTACAAACCACATCAAACCACTACCACAAAAAGCTGGGGGATCTTACGTGAATTTTCTATATGACAGGATTTCTCTATCAAAAGCACGAGGTACGTGGTTGGCTTAAAGAACTGAGTTCCAAACTGCACTGGTACTCATAGCATTCCTTGGCCAGCGACAGTCAATGTGGTCAGATAACTGGATCCCAAACTGGTGCAAAGAACATATTCATTGCCATTGTTTGAACATTTGGACTTTTCCTGCTAAGGTGTCGATGACATGGACAGCCACTGCACTGATTGTGCACTCCTTCCACTAACGGGCCTCGAGGAAACCATGCCCGGAGATGTATTCTGAACCTTTACGCTGTTTTGTTGCCGCCGAACCTGTTGTGCAACATTGACAAGCCCATGAGATTCTACCCTCTTGGTGCTCCTCTAATTCATGGGATTGTCGCACATTTGTTCACAGTCAGTGTCAGTGTCCTCACTCTTGTTTGGCTTTTCCTGGAAGGTACGAGGCGGTGTTCATGGAAAACATCCGTATAATTCCGTATATGAAGATCTACCTTTCATGGCGCTGTTGATGCTAAAGAACCTGCGTTGAAAACAACCTTTGCCTCGAAATAGAGTAGAGTAGAGGCTGGTTTGGCTTTCAGGGAACACCCCAAGCCCCAAGCCCTAGATCTTCCAACATAATACATTTTTGTGTGAAGATCCGTGCAACATGGTGCAAGAACACGCTTCCTGGTGTGCGTTGGAAAGCTCTAGAAGTGCAAAGCCACATAATGATTTACGTGTCTATACCTATACCTTGTGTGTTTGTTATTTTCAATCTCAAGGCATTCCTGCTGCTTGCAATCAAGATGCCTTGCCCTGGCTGCCTGCAAGTGCCCGTGACATGCCCGTGATGAAGGCTCGGATTCGCAGGATTTACCTAGATGGTGATGCCTTGGGATACCTTCATGTCGACCGAGAGCTTGCTACTTGATCACAGCGTTTTGGAGGCTGAGTCTTCACCCGCGAAATAGTATGAGCCTAGCTGGTTATGTTGAGGTGACGTGGGATCACCAAATCAGGAATGACTACATTGATGTAAATGTCCAGAACACCATTATGCTGGTGCAGAACATCCTTATGCTGGTGTTTAGGAAGGACATGTCCACTTGATCATGGTGGATGATTTGCAAACACTTTGTTTTTCCTGCTCCTCATGTGAAAGCACTCAATACATCTCAATACCAACAATCCGGAAGAATCAGCTTTCACAAATCGCATCAGGACACCTTCACTCTGCACCCGCCATATCCCCCCCTTCCGCTGTTTCCACATGAGCAGCTGGAAAAAGAACGGCGCTGACAAGAATGACCAAGGACATCTAAGGAGCAAATTCCCTTTTCTTCATCCAAGTTCAGTTCAGGTAATTGAGGGTCACAGCAAAACCACTCAAAAACCTCGCGTCGCCCCTCGCGTCGCCGGTTCCGGTGCATCACCGCTTTCGGCCTCCGTGCTCCTCGTGGCGCAACTTCCAGGCACCGACCTGTCGAAGAGGTTTTACGAATGGGTACAGGTAGTGTAGACTCCTGGAGGTGCCACCCATCTCGTGGAAGTGCCATCTCAAGGTGTTACAATCCTGTTGTTTTCAACAAAAACGCACCCATTGAGATTGTAACACCTCACATGGAGGTTTTATGAATCCACAGTTTACCCTACTGTGAGAGAACGGGAAAGGTAGGCTACGATAGGAGCTGATCACAATGACGCCAGGTCAAGGATAAGACTGTCGAAAACGAAGTCAACATGCTTTGGACCTCTCCCCGTTTCTGTAAAGGAGACATTGCCTTTAGAGATTCGGTTGAATTTCTGCCATCAATTGCTTATGCGAAGTCCACGGGCTTAACTTCAATTAAGGGCTGGCTCTATCCTGCTTGAGCGTTTTCCCGCCTTTTCATGCAACTGGAAAGCACTCAAACATGCTAAGCCATGCTGTTCCCCTACTTGTGGGAAATTATCCCCAGATTCCGTTGCGGTCCAACCTCCCTCTTCACAAGGCATTTGCCTCAACTCCCATTCATCATCCACCTACCCTCCTCACTTTGTCATTATCACTCTGGTCCAGTCAAAATCCATTACTTCTTTTGGGCAAGGGTCTCATTTGCGACACCAAATCTGACTCAATGGCGACACAAGTTTGGGGTTATTAGTGTTTTAGGAGGGTTTTGGATATGGAGAGATAGGTTGCATCCATCCCCTTACCGCCAGTGGCGTTTTTGAGGGAACTGGCGACCTCTGTTTGAGCCGCGCCTGGACAATGACCCACACCCATGTTCTGGATGCGAGGCACTTCCTCGGCCATCAGGAACTATGCGTTTGGGATGCCAAAGGGTTGTTGGGGCTAAAAGCGAATAGTTGAACGACCAATGGTAGACAATCTTGCATCATGCTTCGTGGTTCTTTCTTCCATATAAATCCCAAGTCACGTGCTCAAGTCTGAACTCGTGTCCACATTCACCTATAGGGCTGTTCCTACCGTATCACGTCGGTCCATCGATGAGGCTGCAGCTTTATCTGTGCGTCATGGAACGTCCCACCGCAACCCTTCCCCATTGATCCGGTTTTCAAGCAGCCTGAATCGGCCTGGTGGTCCAACCTGTCTGATCGGTCCAGCTGATCGCTGGTCTCCGCGTTTCGGACTCACAGAGCGGAGCGTGAAACAAACCACGAACGACTCACGGAGGCGAAAGGGTTGACCAATATGAGTGCGAAAGGTCTAGTTGAAGGCCAAGCAGTCCAGGTCTAAATGGCTAGAAGATGCTAGAATGGATTTCTGACAGTTTTCAACCACCACGCAATGTCTTCCACCTGCAGTGCTTTGTGGTGCTTCTAGCTCTCCAGACCAATCAACATGCTTCGCTAGAACACTTATCAGCAGGCCTAGCTGACACCTGCCTGACACCTGCCTAGGATCACCTGGGCATTCACAGAATGTCGAAGAAACGTCCCTTGATCATCCAAGTCTCATTGCTAGGGGCCTGGGTACCAACCCCCCCCACACCTGTGGGGGGTGGCCCATCGGTCGCTTTGAGCCAAGATGGGAGAGTACGGCGGCTGGCATTCTCTGCGGCCCGTGTGCGGCCAGCAAAGCTCCACTGATTCCATTGATTCGTCTCGATTTTGTGGTGGCCTACCGCACTCGATCACTCGATCAATTTTTGTCCACTTTGGCAAGATGCGTTGCGGCGAAGTGAAGGCCGATCATGCTGTGAGTATAGATGTTATTTAGTAAAATTGGTGATAGTTACTATACCATAGGTACTAGTTACTAATTACTGGGCGATGGCCTAGCTGTGGGCCTGCCACACAACTCGGCTACAAGGCTACAAGATTTCATTGGCCCTTGGATCGTGCTGGTACCAAGTTTCTGTGCTAAGTGGGCGTTGTTTCTGTGACTCATAGTTGACCAAGAATTACAACTTTCTGCTTCAGGGCTTGGATGTCATAGGGGGGGCATGATATATCATGATTCTTTCTGGTGGCGTGGAGCATTGTTTCAGAAAATAGCAGTCGATGACTCCGAACCGCTCGACGGTATTTTCTTGCGAACACCCCAACAAAAATCTGGACATTCTGAAGATTGCACATGCTGCTCAAACGCTCTTGCACATTTTCAAGACACATCCCAAACAAAACATAACCCTTGTCAGGAAGCTTCGGAAAAGGATCTTTCCATCCCACCATCGACAGTGGCTGCGGCTCACGCGTCTTTCGCCACGGTTGGACGTCTATGTGCGCCGCGTCTTGCGGCCAAGTGAAACCTTTGTGAAATCTCTTGGTGGATCAAGTTCAGGCTTGAATCTCATCATCATGTGTCTGTGGTAGGTATGGGGGTTTTAGCTGGCAAGCGTTGGCACCCTCACTGGCTTACACCCCTGCTTGTGATTCTGACTTAACTCTTCAAACGTGCACTTCTTGACTCTTAAACTTCAAGTCTTCAGCCAAACCAAGAAATCCCATCTGGAGAGATGCACTTTCAAGGCTCCTCCGGGTCTAGCGCTCCTGGCAGCTCCGTGCCCCCCGTCGTTCGCGGGTGAAAGCGGTGAAACATCCAGCTGCTCGTCCTGCCACAAGCAGGACCAGCTGCCGACCCAGAGCAGCTTGGGGAGAGAGAACAAACAACGGATCCATTGTGGGTCGGGACATTTGGAAGATTTCGGGATGAGGATGCTTCATGTGATTTGATCTTAGAATCTATGTTTCTGCGCCCAGTGTCCTTTTCTAGCAAATGAAGCGGTAGCTCCCTTGCGGGGATTCGCTTGGGGTGGTGCTAGGTAAAGCCTCCCCAAAACGGTCCATGGCCTACCCTCCCAAAAAGTAAAAAGCCAAGAATGACACATCACAAAGCGCCGAGCAGCCTGTGCCCTGATTAGTCTTGAGGACTATGCCCCACCCTTTTCACTGGGCTCACCAAAATGAGCCCGCCTACAGAACTAATTGGCTAATCCATAATCCTGCTAATCCGAAAAATGTCTGTAGTGGGAGCAATCCGTGATCCATAGTAATCCGCCATCCTGATATTCCGTATTGCGATACAGGCCCAGGATGGGGAGAAGTGTTCACCGTTCACACAGCAAAGCACAAAACAAGCCCCTGGCTGAACCCAAAAATGAACATATCCACTCACGCTACTGTGGTGTGGGGCTCTCCACCTGCAGCCACAATCCCATATATGGACCCTCACAGCCCCGATTTGGAAGCAAATATAAGCAGATCCAAACCCCTGAGCCACTCCTCCTCCTCCTGGTCGGCCAAGCGGTCGCCCTCTGGGTCAAAAGGATAGAGGTTTCCTCAAGGACTGTGAGTGGCAAGAAGTTGAACCGGAACACCCGTGGAGCTCGTGAGAAGGAGTGCAGGATTTCTTGCAGTGTGCAGTTTCAAGGGCGGTCATGGCTATGCGGAAACTGCTCCCGCATGATCAAAGCGATAAACGCGCTCTGAAACCACCGGTGGAACTCCCTGGTCAAAGGGGTGCACTAGGCTCTAGGCTTGCTAGACTCGAACGCTTCAGCTTGACTTAGTCTTCAGTGTTGAACACCGCTGTTCCTGATTCTCGGGAATCTATGCCAAAGCTGTGCAGGACACGGCGGGACCTCGGCCCAATAGCGCCGAAGCTCGCTTCATCTCCGCCACGTTGGCCGCCGCTTGCTGTCGTCGGATGCTAGGGGCACTCAGGTCCAGTAAGGTGGAGTCTTTCCTGAGCCGAACCACTGCGATGGCTCCATCGGTCCATCTCCAGATTGGTCAAAAACACGGGCAAAGCACCTGTTCCTTTGGATGGGTCAAGAGCACCTTCATTTCATCACTAAAAGAAAATGAACGCGGTGAAGCAACTCATATTTCAATTGGGCCTAAGAATGTGTCTTTTCGAGGGGGTGGGTGGATCATTGCTGGAAAAGAGGCCAGGACTTTCTTTTGGGAGAGTGCTGCTGGCTGCATGCCACAGTCAGCAAGACTGGCCAAGTGTGGAATAGCTAAGAATAGCTTTGCAGGCCCTCTGGCATATGGCCACCAAGGCCCTCCAAAAAGGCTAAGTGGAAGCCATCAGGGTAAAAAATCCGCCCACCGAAGAATCTGCCCAGCAAGTCCAAGCAACACTGACAAATGGCCCATGTAGGGTATGGAGTCAAACATGGTGTCCTTCAACATATCCTCGAAAGCTCGCAGGCCGTCAGAAACGAAAACATCGACGGTCGCACAGGTCGACGGACGAACCAAACGGCAGCCTGAAAAGCAAATGCAAAGAGGCGAACACATTTACAACAACGGCAAAGCTATGTTGTGCACAAAAGGTGTAGAGTAGATGATAATACAACTCCATCCTAGTCTCAAGACAAACTCCGTCAGCCGAACTACAACATAAATAAGGCCAGTAAGGCTATACAAAGAGCAATGGGAATATCACGGCAGCTTTGACCCACAGCCATGTCACTCTTCAGACTTAAAGGCAAATAGTTTCTTTGTTAGTGGGCCAGCCGAGCAGCACACAAGAACAAATGTTCGAGCGAGCGGACGTTCAGCCAAACAGGCTCAAGTCGGCCAAGTACAGTGGCTTCAGAGGTTCGATGGCGCGGAACCCCCAAGTTGGGTGGTTATATCGACCTCCATCTGCAAGACATCCACAGGGGTGCCATTTCTCACCTCTAAAAGCCACGGAAGACCGGGTCATCCGCCTCATGTCTCACCCCAGGTGACAACCGCTCGCCCGAACGGTCCAAACGGTCCAACGTTCGTCTGCCGCGGAACGATGTGCGCTTGCGTCTTCAGGGTCTGGTCGGTGTGCATCGGCTGGATGACCCGGTGGCCCCGGGGCGGCTTGGAGCCCGGAAGCAAGATCCGTCGCTCCATCAGGACGCCGAACTGGTAGATATGGTGCTCCTGGCCGATGGCATGGTGGGAAAGCCGGGCATCTTGGGGTTTATGATGGGGTTTATGGTTTAAGGATGTTTAGGGTTTAAGTATGTTTTAGTAAGGACATTTCAAGGGGCAATAGCTGGATGGCAATTAGAGCGCCGGTTGCTTTGCAGGTTACTTGGTGGTTTCCACTTGCCAGGGTGCTTCAACCTTCCACGGCAAATCCTCACGATCACTGTCGGGTGCGGTCGCTTTCGATGCTTCAGCTTCGCCAAGAATGGATCAATGCCTCACCTCACCATCTGCGACCCCGAAACGCAGCACCTGGCACTCTCCACCCAACCCACTTCGCCTCAATCTGTCTCTCTCCACCTCCACTCCTTCCCTCTGAAAACTCATCTTCAGATCGACTTTCCATCCCTCCCTCGTGCCTTCTGCCCCTTAGGACCGAAGTACATCCCACCGCCGTGGCGCTTGCCAGCCGCCCACGCGCCATGGAACTCTGCACCGTTGGCGTGATAGTAAACCCCCTTGCCGCTGCATTGGCCTTATAGGAAGGATAGAACAAACGTCGATGGACGGGCGTTGAACATGGCTTTTGTCAGCCATATTCAAACACACATCTACGACTATATCGCACAAATCTACGCTGCAAGCACCTTAAGATGTGAAACCTGAACAAACGCGTTCCCAGCTGGTTTGTTCCCAGCTCGGTCTCCCGGGAAAACCTTCGAAAGGCCAAAATCGGATCCCTCGGTCAGATCGGGCATGAACTATGTTCGTTTCAAATCCAATGGCTGCGCAAATAGCCGTTCAGCCGAATTTTTACTCCGAAGCCTTTCAGAAGAAGTCCAAATATGACAGCCATATGGGCAAAGCTAGGCTTCTGTGATTCTGAAGCTAGAACTGAATGATGTTTCTGCTGCATTTTAGGTGCTCATGGCTTTTGGATGTTTTGGGCGTCCTACCGGTCACCCCAGTGCGGGAAAGTGGATGGTTTGCCTCGGGTCCATTCCTACATAAGATCTTCGCCCCATCACCCCGTCCACTGTGCCGGGTAGCCTTGGTACCACGTACCGTGATATTCATCGCCATTCTTGTAGAGCTGCTTCCCCGCACCATGCTTCAGGCTTTCCTCCCATTTCCCATCATAGGTGCCTGACCATACCGTACCCCACCTGGCAGGCCACCTCCGCCACCTCCCCGAAGAAAAACATGCATTATGCAACGAAGGCGTGTACACCAAGATGACCCCCACACATGTATCAATTCCTGAGCAAACAACGTATTGGAAAGATGGTCTTCATCATAGTGAGCACATTGAAATCTTCCACCCACAAACTAAAATGAGTTGCTAGCTGGCGGCCCCTTCACAGAAGTGTTGGCACGTGAAAGACAATAAGACACCTATAGACAAAAGTAGCCAGGCACATACTGTAATTATAGGCATCATATCCCTCATTATAGGTCACAACCACTCACTCCCTCTGACAGCCTTGCCTTTCCCGTCTGCTTGACAATCAATGCCAGCACTTTTGAATGCCAACATCTTCAACGGAGAATTGAAGATCTCAAATCCCCACATGTCCAAGGTAAGTCGATTGCCAGCATCGTCACTTTTTTCAAGCCACTCTACGCCCAAACAATTGGCACAATTGGCACCAAATCAGGCTCCTACGAAATTGGAGAAGGGTTCAATAACTTCCCCAAGACATATTCCAGCACCACTTCTACAAGGCTCTGTATACATTAGCTTTTGTGTTTATCCCTTTACCAGGCCTTCAGGGGACCAGTCGCCCATCCGTGACCCGCGCCGCGACACCGCAGCGCCTGTGCTGGACTGAAACAGTCCCTGGCCGTGCTTCTCCCCGTGAGACCAGAATCCGTCGTAGGAACCTGGGACGGTGGTTTGAACAGTCTATGTCAAATAAGTGTAAGAGGGGCTCATTCACCACTGCATGATATTCAGGTACATGTTATCATCCTGAAGTTCCTCATTGGACAACATTGGACAAGACTCAATGTCGACTTTTAAGAGGGTCCTGGCAGCTGTTGTGCATATGGATGTTTTCATCCTAGGGATGCTTCTGAACAAGCTAGCAGGCAAAGTAGACATGTGACATGGCCCCGTTCATAGGCAAATCACGTCTTCCAAGAAAGCCGTGTTGTTCGCCTAATTTGCTGCCTTGGTCAAGGCGATGCTCATCTGAGTATTTCAAAAAAAGACCAGACTCGGCCAGGGACGAAAAACTTACAAAGAGTAAAATGGATTCATTTTGGCATGTGGCAAGGTCTAACACGTTACCAACAGCAAAACATGTGAACCACTTCCACGACTAGTGGCCAAACCGCGTTTAAAGGCGATCTCCCAATCCAGTGGCCGAGGTGCTGTCTGAATATTTCTGGACGCCGTGCCGGTGTCTCCTTTCATGCAGGAACCTGGGCTTCCAGCTGGACAAACAGTAGTCCGCACCGATTAGCAATACCATATTGAGCTGGTGGGACGAGGAACTTTCATGTAGAAGTTGCTCACGACGTTTGTCGTTTCATTGTTGCATGCCAACCGAGTACCAGCATGATTTGACCTACAGCATGTTAGGTGAATTGAGTTGCTTCTTGTACTTTACTCATGACTTCAAGAACTGCAAGACGATCGCGCATATTTTTGCCATGGGCATTGCACAAGTTCGATGCGCCTTTTGGCCACCCGATTCCAAAAATAACGTGCAACATGTTCAAAGCGCAGGAAAGAATAACATGCCACACTGGACAAAAAACGAGATAGATGGTTATTTAAGAAAAAATGAGATATGCTTGAGATATGCTATGATAGGGTGTCCAGGATAGGGCGTCCAGGAGAGGTAGACTTGGACAACAAATGCATACACTGGGAATCACTGGGATAAATAATCTTCTCAGGCTTTCTGGCAAGGATTGGGCTCCAAAAAGCAGCCTGGTCGAGCTGAGGTGTTTGTGGTGGTCAATATGCTGCAAATGCTCCATTTCCCCAAATTTATGCCATAGACTTGTTTGTCAAAATTTGCAAGTTGCAGGATGTTGCAGGCATCCAAGAGTAACCCCATTCATCAACGTTGCAATGCCAAGCGTTGAGCAAGAGAGCGTGCTGTAAGGAGTTTAGTCAATTCTGTACCTGTATTGGGTCCTGTTGCACCAGGTCTTGCAGCTCCCCAAAAAACATGTCCTTTGACCTATACTATGATGGCATCTCTTTTGCACGCAAAGGTTGCTCCAGGCATCCAAGCTCTCCAAGCACAACTAAGCTAAATAGATTCCCATACATCTTCCAACACACACACGCACACAAAATACCAAGAAGGGTGCACTACTTGCAGTGGTCCCCTGTTCTGAGAAGAAGAAGGCCGAACTCGACCAGGACACTCGGACTCTCCAGTTCGCCCAGACACTGGCCGCTGTAGCTGGCACCGGAGTTGGCCTCAAGGAGGTGTCCCACGCCGTTGCGCATCCTCACCTTGAACGTGCCTTCCTCAGGTGCATCGGATCCATTCCGGGGCGGTTCGAAGGAGAAGGGTGCGATCTCACCGTCCGAATCTCGAGGAACCAACGCGGTGAGGTCGGCACAAGCATGAACAACGCTGAGAAGGGAAAGAGTTGTGTATCTGTCTAACGCAGGTCTGATGACCCAAGGCATGAAAGGACGGCCATCCTGAAGGAATGGAGTCAACAAAGCTCCAGTGAGGGGAGTTTCCTTTCTTCTCAGAACTGGGATCTGAAGAGGGTGCGCCACGATAGTCAAAAGGAAGTGCATGCTACTAAAAAAGAATGGGTCACTTCTAGCAAGTCCTCGATACCAATAAAGTAGCTGCATGCTTACTATCTCTTGGCTTAGGCTCTTAGGCGTTTTGTGCATCATCAGTGACCTATGCTTAGTGATGCTTAGTGGTATATACATGCCTGCACAATGGAATCTTGATGAGCTCGCTGATCAGGACTCCTATCAAGGGAGCATGAACCCAACAATTGCTTCACTGGTTGCAGCAAGGGGAAGTCACCAAGGAAGCGAGAGGAGCCCCCAGAATCCAAAGCGAGGCTTCAACCAAGAATAGTCAGAAGAGTTCCAGACTCTACATGGCAGGGAGAGAAAATGGGAACTCCATCCGGAGTCTTCCGGCGTTCAACTCAGCCCAGGCGTCATAGAAGCCGGACTCATCATCAAACCTCAGCCGTTTTGGCTCCCAGTTCCAGCGACCGAGCGAGCTGGACAGGCTGGACATGTCTAGACTTTCTTCACTCGACATCCCTGGGCCGTCTGGGTGGGGTAACGCATGGGGATGGCATGCCTAGACCTTCAACTGTTGACAACAACTAGCATTGAAGCTCTTTTTGCAGGAAAATAATTTTTGAGAGAACCGGCCTTTAAAAGAATCGGGATGTTACCGGATGTCACTGCACCCACCTGAAGCTCCATGGCATCAAACAAGGCCCAACCAGGGATCTGGTTGGTGGTGTCAACACGCTTGGTAAAGATATCACTGACTGGGTTCAATCACCAAATGCTAGTATCTGAACATACAAATGCTAGTAACATACAAATGCTTAGTAAAGGTTGAACATACAAATGCCAGTATCTGACACCGCCACCATTTACCAATCCCTGTGGAACGTCTTCGCACCTCAGCTGCACCGAGGTTCGCTGCACCGAGGTTCGGAAGCTTGGCGGACCGCCCCGTGTCCAACTCCAGGGTCTCGACCACTTGACCCAAACTTCCCGTCGACCACTTGACCACTCCCCCACTCTCACCCATCAAGTGGAAACCATTTGTGCCTCAAACAGGTGCATTAAACCAAGAAGGATTCGTTTGCAGGACAGGTAGGATAAGGTAATTTGGATGCTTTTTCATGTGTGAGGCGCACTCAAAGACCGAGCAGCTCCTCATGTGCAAAGCCGAAGTCCTTGCGCCCCAGGTCGCTGGTGAGCTCTCGCCTAGGCACCAACCGTGAGGCCTACTGCGAAGACTGTGCGGACCTAGAGTTAGAGCACAACGTCCACTCGTGCCGTGGCCAAGTTCACGGTCAGTCTTGGAGAACCCTTCAACCAAAGTGGAGAAGGGACCTCGAAGACCAGTGAGGTTCCTCAATAAAGGGATTCTGTTCGGCTGCCATGAGGAAAGGTATGGGGGAAGATTCCTCAGCTCATGACCTTAGACCTTAGGAGGCCACACCACGTGGAAAAACCCTCCCAGACGCGCTGAGAAGCCCAACGATTTAGAGTAATGGGGGCACATAACGAAGTTCGACTTGGGCAAGAGAAGCTGGCTGTAGTTCAATACGTTCCAAGTTCCAAGCGAACATGAGTTTTCCAAAGAGCAAATCATCACTATCCTGAAGGTGAACCCCAAAAAGACCATGGATCAACACCAGCCAATCCCATGGAGTGTTTGTGACATTCTGCCATTCTGATCTCCACCATGTGTGGTGCACACCTCTCCTCTCCTCTCACCTCCATCCCTCCAAGGCGCTTCTTCTTGGGCCGCGACACGCCGGCGACGAAGGTCTGCGCCGCCGTCAGGGCGTGGCCGCTGAAGAGGGCGCGCCCCACGGCGTCCATGGCGGCGCGGTGGGCTTAGCCGGGCTCCCGGCTAGAGCGCGCAGGGTGGAGGGCGGAGCGGTGCGGAGGGGTGCGGAGGGGTGGAGGTGAGAAACTGGATTTCGTGGGCAGGCTGGTGGGAGAGTGGAGGAAGGGGAAAGGCATCAATAGGCTGTGTGCGAAGTTTGTGAAGTGACATGCTGATATTGTACCTTGTGGTGGCTTCTTGGGTGGAAGCCGTTGGGTCCAGGTGGCCTTGTGGCGCTCGTTGGCATATTGGCATGAGGAAGGCTGTGACATGTCATGTATCTCTGGCCGTGAAGACTTGAGTAGCACGCCTCGTGGCCACGTCTTGTGCTTCAGTGCTCAGAGCCTATTTTTCTTCATCGGAGCATAGCACATCGCTGGGAGATCTTCGACGCCATGGTGATCAGCTGCCTTGGGGAACTGCAGCTGTTTTTTTACACTTACCCAAAGGCAAGAACATCGTCAATTCCACGACCATTCCTGAATTGTATGCAAGAGGGATCAAGAGGGTCAAGTGGACAGAAAGGTTTTACCTTGCGGGTCTTGCACACCGGCGCATATCCCCCAGCAATCTGATTCATCTGGTACTTTCCAGTTCATGCAAATCACACCCCTGCAATTCTCCAATGCAATATTTGTACGGCAGCAATGGTGGTGGTGCCTGGCAGCAATGTCGCTTAAACAAACAATGGATCTGAACATATGATGTGGGTCAGCTCTTTCTAGCACCCTTCGTCCAAAAAAATTGATGAATATAAACAGATCCGCTTTAAGGGGTGCCGAACTTCAACAAGCTCTGGAGGGACACGTGCCAGCCGCGACAGGCCCTCCCCTTCCGTCTTTTCTCAATGCTGATCGTCGAGTGCAGCACAGGTGCAGCGCTCTAGGCAGGGCTGCCGTGAGCATCACAACAGGTCCCAAGAGCAAGTCTTTTCGGCCAACCACCTACCTACTTTTGCACGTTTGCAGCTTGCAGCACTGAAAATAAAGTCATGAAGCAGCCATAATTCATCCATATTCCACACAGAATGCATGCTGGAGCGTTTGGAACACTTTCAGGTTGCCACTGGCTCTTTCATGTCTCAGACTCAGGCTTCTGGCCCGAAGACCAGCTCCTCCACCTCCTGGAGGAGCAACGGCTCTGCCGGCGACGGCTCCATGTGGCTCCGTCGGGCTCCAATGGTATTAAGTGATCTCCAAGACCAGGTGTGGCTGGGCTAGACATACCCAGATAAAAACAAAGGAAACTATATCAAACAAGTACAGCCGTCCAAACATTGCAGGCATGTTTTTTTTACGCATTGCATGATCCTGTCTCTTTTTGCAGGAGTTGGAGGTGGTCATGCAGGTCATACTGAATGCAACCACCAGGAGGGCCACTCCAACCCCCCCCCCAAAAAAGTGCCCGTGAACACTTATATATAAAAGATATGCATGCAGTACAGTAAGTTGTAGACTTGCGGCCGTTGAAGGCTAGACTCATGATCTCCAACTGAGGAGTTTCCCTTAAGATCATCTCTGTTGGGTGATTGCAAGCTATTCTCCAAGTTGAGTCGACATTACACTTGATATTGTGAACAGGTCCCGTTGCAAAGTGTGGTCGCTTCATTTTTTCAGAAAAGACTCCGTGGAATTCAATGACGACATTGAGAATCAGAAAAAGAACACCCCTTCGATCGCAGTTGTTGAACAAAAGGTCGAAGGAGTTCTTGAAGGGATGAGTCCAAAACAGCAAAACAGAAAACACACTACCACTGGGCTCTTGGCAGTCCATAGGTCCTTTACTAAGGGCAGTTTAAACAAAAAACGCCTTAGTGGCTTAGGAAGCAATGCTATAAACTAAAAGGACCAAGGGTCTAAGAGCACACCTGAGGACAGTCAAAGAGTAGAGTTATCTCTGACCGAGCAGTGACTCCACGCCGCACTCAAGGTCTCGCCTTGTCAGTGACGTCCCGGAAGGTCTCCAGCTCTTTCAGCTCCTCATCCGTCCAGGGCGAAATCACCCGGATTTCCGCATCGCAGTACCTCTCGGGCCGCAGGAACCGAGCGAGCTCGGCCTTCCGGCGAGTTCGCCGGACCAGCTCGTCCCTTCGTCTGGCGGCGTTTGTCATCTAAACGATCTGACGGCCCAGGGGCTCGATGCATCAGATTGCTTGTGGCTGACGAGGTGTCACATATACACCATCATCTAAGATCATATTTCAGCGGGACCTCTACAATTTTGACCACATGTGCTTTTTACAGCTTTACTCAACACAAACAAACGGAGGTTCAGCTCTGTTTGTCAAGTGGGAAGGCCAAGGGGCCACTTCTTGCTGCCAAACAGCACATGTCACATGCCCACATTCTTTCCTACTGCCCTACTGCAGCTCCATGGATCTCCACTATCTTCGCTGATGATTCCCCAGCCATGCCGCAGGGGTCCTAGCAAATTCCATGCAACTTCCTGATGTGGGGGTTGCGGAAGAACGAGGTTGGTCTGGGGGGATTGTTTTGGGGGGTTCCAGTGTTTCATCAAGTCAGGGCATCAGCTGAATTCATCCCAGGCACTGCAGGTACAAGACTCTGCCCACACAGCCTGCACATCGAGGGTTCAGGCTGCTTGGTAGGTCTGGGGACAGCATGCTAGCATGCTTTGGGACATGACCTGGAGGAAAAAGAAGATCTGAGGCACAAGGCTAAGGGGCACCTCATTGGCATGAGCTGATTGACAGTAGGTCTTTAGGTCTTTGGATGTCTGCTTAAAGGTAGGGTGTCCTTCTGGGTGATCGACCCTGACGTCCGATCCATCGGGCCGACTTCCTCTCCAAATGGTCACATCTCATCAGTCATGGCCAATACCAAACGGCACACAAGTACAGTATATGCGATGGGCCATCCGATCCCAGCAATTCGGATCCCCAAACTGTTGGAATCATGGAAGAAAAGTTAGCGAAAACTCTCTGACTCTGCCTGGGCAGTCGGCCACCTCTTTGATGCGCTGCAGCAACCCCGCCAAGCGACCCATCCTCCGTCCAATCGCACGAGGATGCAACACCAAGATAGGAGTTATGGACCATTCGCACATACCAATGCATAGTGAACATACACACTCAGGTACCTGATGTATCTGATTGATACCCTCAGGCATGAATAGAAACTCAGACATGGGATGGATCGCCTCGAAACTCCTCTAACGAGGCACCAGGAAACTTGGATTTCAGCGCAAATTCCGCGCATCCATTTCGAGCGCAGGTTTGCGGAGAAAAGCTGTGAGGTGGGCAGGGTCCATGGCCAACCAACCATTGCCTGTGATTGTGCTCCATATCCCAAAAAAAATCTTAACAAAGGGCCAGTGCAAACACCTAGCTTCTTGGAGATATTCCACGAAGAATTGTGTTTTCAAACGTGAATGACTCACATACTGCGTAAACCAATGCCATTTGCGGGCTCATGCAGCTTGAGTTTTGGGGGGCTACCACGGGTTGCATCATTTCTTCATACATCAAGGCCGCAGCAAACTTGGTGACAGCCGACTCACATCTACCTAAACATCTGTCAACCTCACCCCATATTCAACATTCAACCAATGCCTTCCCAAGCATCAATATCTGGGCATCCTCTTCCAAGGAAGGCCGATCCAGCTTGAAATCCTCTTGCGTCAGTTCCTGCAAGTCCTGACGCGGACGGACGCGTCGGTGGTGGGCCCAGGACCAACGGAACTCATCGACGAACAGCGTTGACAACCAAAAGGAGACGTGAGACTGAAGGTGACATCAATATATTACTAGTACGTGAGAGTCAGAGCATGGCAGGATTGTTGATCCAAGATAGTTTACCAAATCTGGGATCGGGCCTTAATTCAGAAGGAATGGGAGAAGAGGACATGTTCCATATAGATCGTCCGCTCCTGTGGAGAAATTCCATTAGCGAGAATTTTCAGCAATCACAGGAGAAGGAATAGTTTGAGGTAGCTTGTGCTCGTGCTCTTTTCCTTCCTCCCTCTTCCCTCTTCTAACTCAGCAAAGCATCCACCAGGAAGCCCCGGTCGACGATGCCGCGCACCAGCATCCCAACGTCTCCCAGTTGCATCTCCTCACTTCGTTAAGGACTCGATTCAAGGAAGGTTGCCGGCCATACCCATACCGCAGTTGAACACATGATCTGATATGACTAGCATTTCCATGAGTCTCAGTGTCTCAGTGGGTTTTGGTCCGGTGGAAACCATTTTCATCCATTTCCACAAAAGATGAGCAGTATCAAACTGCTTGGGAAAGTTTGCATGCCTGAAAAAGCAGTAGTCATTCATGCATCGCTGGGCATGAATCTTTGGTGATGGTTCTGAAATGCTGTCGAAAACATTGGCACTACCTGGAATACCACCCCAAACGCGCACACAGAAATATCTGCTTGGGGTGACTGGGGTGGTGTGTTCGCCTGATACGAACCCAAAAGGCAAACAAATGCACGGTTTGTTCATGGTTTGTTCAAGTTCCAAGTAGTTGTGTGAAACAAAAGCGTGGAACTCCTGTCAAAACGGACGGACACTGGAAATCTGAACAAACCCACTCTGGCAGAAATCTAGTAACCACTTGCCCTATGTGATCTACATTGCGGATTACAGCATGCTCCTTCGTTCTGCCATGTTCATCCTGTTCGACAAGGCGTCGATGCAGGTCTTGTGGGACTAGGTTGCGAGTCAAGTCGAAGCATACTGAGGATGACTAGCCGCCTGCTTGGTCCGGCCATATTTGGCCTTCATCCCTGCGGTATTTCAGAAATAGGTGGGGAAGAAGGAGACACATGGCTGGGTAAAGGCCAGGATACCTTGGCTGACTTGCCTGGGAGGTCGTTCGCTACATGGTGGAGGCTTCAGGATTTGAGGCATCCCCACGTTGTTCTTTAATGGCAAGTCTCTGCGTACTTCGTGCCGAGCGTGGGGCTCCAAATGTCCCCAGCATCACGCTCCTGTGAACTCCAACGGACGCGCGGACGTAGGTTGGCTGTAGCACATGGGTTGCAAACAGAACGTCAACAACGAAGGAAATTCCATAAAATTCCAGAAGTGGATTTTGGAATCAACACGCAATAATGCAGGGGGGCTGGTAGAGGACACCTGGCCAATACCTGTGGCTACTTTCTTCAGTCAACTAGGATGATCTGGGCCACGTGAATGGCGTGGGCTCCCACCTCCGAACTCTTTGAGCCGGGACAGACGAACAAACCGATGTGGGACGGCGCATGCCAACGGCGCATGGCAGCACGTCCATCCGTCTGAATCCCGCCATTTTCCACAGGTGGTACGTGGTATGTGGTCATGTGGCACGTGAGGGCCAATCCCCAACACGTTGATGTTGAGGCTCTTAATGCTCTGGCAGAAGCAATGAAGTTGGGTGCAGCCCTTGAGCCAGTTCTCCCCCTCCCCTCACCACCAGCTCCACCCAGCCCCACACGCCACATGCTGCCGAGCTGCGTTGGCGGTCGAGCACTGCACGGCCATGCCAGGGTGTGGCATGTCCTCATCATCCACGGTGGGCATGGTGCAAGCGATGGGCACACGGACGACCAGCTTCAGGTCACCCAAGTTGTAGCTCAAGATGCCTCGTTGCTGGTGAGTCATGGGGGCCAGCCATCCTTCAGTGAATGAGTTGCACTGGGGTAGACAAACATGGGGGAAAACAAATCAGGCACTTCTGTTTGGCAGTTCCACCATGCCAATGGAACATGGGCAAGGGACCGGGCATATCTTCCGATGCGATCCAGTATGAACCTTTCGTGGATGTAAAACCTTCTCAAGCTCCAGGACGCGGCAGCCCACGCCCCCGGAAGACGGAAAAGGAACTGACCCCCGGATGCAGGAAAGATTGTAATGAGAAAACAATGTTTGATATCAGCTCCTGTTGATTCACGTTGCTTCCAGGAAGTTGTTGCTCAATTTGTTCTTATTTTTCTGCAGTTGACCTAGTTCACCAGGGTTCCCGCTTTGGAGCCTGGTTCCTTCCTCTTCCGGTGTTGAACGGCCCATTTGTCTGACCGTTCAATTCCAACCTAAGAGGCGCTGCCTGCAGTTGACCACTCATCCAAGTGGGCCTAAAACCGGCAACACCATCGAACATCCCTTGGTGACCTCCAAAAAATAAGAGCCTCTACTGGAGCCCCCACCGCCCTTGACCCCCTACACATCTGCAAATGTCTCACATTTCTCTTTGAGCCACCTGTTTTCTTCGATGGGAAAAACCATCCGGAGTCGCTGAGACCGACACGCCGAGCTGCGGTAGTGGGTCGGGGCATCCACCTCGCGGATCGAGGGAGGTCCATCCACCTCGGGCACGGCCCAATTGGGCAACGAGGTCCAAGCGGAAGAGAAGCCATCGGATCAACCCAAGCGGAAGAGAAGCCATCGGATCAACCGGAAGTTGGAAGTGAAGAACGAAGAGTGAACTACTTCGGGGTCCAGTCACATGTGACGAAGCCAATTCAGGGGGCAACACATTGGATGCACATGTCCCTTCGGTAAAGCACACACCTCACACAAATGGTCCAAACGCTATGTTCGTTCTGTTCCTTACGCCGCATCCAGGGGCGTCCAAAAAATCGTCAGGGGTTTTCCCACACGGCGATAGAGCGTAGCGGCTTAGCGGCGTGAGTGACCGATGCTACCGATGGCCGCGGCGTCGAAACACACATCCTCCAGGCCACAGTGTCCTGACCGGTGACGACACGCTCAAAATTCACGTCGTAGGATCTCTTGTTGAAGTTTGCCGTGCCATTCGTCGCATTCTCCGGCACCCAGTTCCAGACTGTGCCTGGCAACTGACGCCGAAGCACGGTTTTACACCGGAAGTCGTGGTGGGAAAGTTGTGCGATCCGTTTTTTTTTTGGAGTGGCACCTTGCCTTCATCAACCTCAATGTTTTTGGGGAGGCATCAAGGTTGAGCACTCTCTCTCCCTGAAGAACTTCTCAGGACCCCAAACCCCTCTTATCCGGATGTTCTATTTTTTCTTCGCTAGTGTGGAGGCCATCCTGCATCACATACTGACATACGGGAAGCCCACTGACAAGCCCGTGTTGTGGACTTCGCGCACGGGGAAACACTTTCTCAAGAAGGTTGGACCCCCCCAAACCTACATAAAGTGTCTCCAATCAGGGTATGCAGTATGCGGAATAATACCTGTTATCTGGGAGTGATAATGAAATCTTCACCCCCACAAGGGCAACAGTAGTCACTAGTCCAGACACACCTGCGACTTTCACACCCTCATTTCCAAATCCACTTCTTCCCCAGCTGCAATGGCCCAGCAAACGCATAACAAACACTTCCAAGTAATTGGTCCCTTCTAGTCACAATGGTGTCATGTGAGTCATGTCCCATTTTCTAGCGTACCTTATTGTACCTGGGATTGAGACCAAAGGCGTGGTGGACTTTCCTGCCAAATCCTGTTCCTCTTTTCCTCCAGCACCTTGGATGATCCCGACGGGTCGCCTATGGAGATGGCGTTGGGGGCATCCGGCAGACGGCCCACACGGAAGAGATCCACACGCTCGGGCTCACTGCCCCGCCTGGGGAATCAGTTTCAGTTGAAAGAAGATGGTCTGATTCATCCAAGTTCGGCGTTTTCAACATCTGTCTTTTGTTCCGTTCGAACCTCCTCCCTTCTGATTCGTCCAAGTGCCAATGGGAATGCCTAAAGGAATGGTTTTGCCTCCTGCCCGGCACTGGGCAAGACTGCCCGAAGAACAAGTTCCAGCGCGGATGGTTCCGCAAGCGACCACGGGGACCAGGATGCAGTTCTACGCAAACACCCTTTTAAAAGCCTCAACTTATAGTGGCGCAGAAGGTCGTCCAGCGAGAGTACCCAAACCAGTCAAAACTAGACAAAGACTTCTTGTGGGGTGGGCTGAAACGTTCTTCTTTTTGGCCGGCGGGACGTAACGCCTGGTTCATTGCACTCAACTTCCCAGCCCCAGCCACAAAGGAGAGCTTTCAATTTCCAGCCCAGGCACCAAGAGCAGCATCTAAAAATCAGGGTTCAGAATGAATGTTTTACAATAACGATAGCAGAGAGCATGCCCGGAAAAATGTCAAACTGGTCAGTTCAGTCAGGATGAACATCAATCAACTGATCATGATTCAACATTCCGAACTCCACTTAAGCGGTTTATGTACGTTTAAATCTCCCTGAGCTCCACTCCACCTTGAAAAGTCCCAGGTCGATGACCCCACGCTGATCTCACCGTGTCCCTCACCGTCCCCGTTGCGCCTGGTGTTCAAGCCTTTGGCGCGCATGTCTTCCGTCAGAGTCCCATCGATCCAGGCAAGCATCGTGCAAATGGCCTGGCCCCGCGTGGGCACGGGGAGCTCGAAAAGGGCGCAGTCGATGGGGCCAAAAGGGCACGGAATCCGGGAATAGGGTTTCTCCAAAAACATCCTCCCTCAAACAAAAGTCGATTGGACATCCACAGGCTTCTGCACCTGGAAGCTGATGATGATGTCCGTGTCTTCCATGGAGAAGCCTCGGGACAGGAAAACACCTACGTTGCCTGATGTCGTCAGTCCGGCTGTCTCGACGGTCCAAGTGCCCCTTGCTTCCCCAGCGCGTTTTAAAATTATGATGGCTACAGCAGCGTCAGAATGCGATGATTGTTGAAGTGGAAAGCCTGCACATATCCTCCATCATTCTGTGTGCCACCTTTCCTCCACACCCGCGCTCACCAGTAGTCACCAACGAAAACACAAAATTCATCACAACCCTTTATGAAAGAAACACCACGCACCGTGACGTCCAGTTTTGGACACTGGGCCGGGTCTTGGGCCCGAACTCTGGAACCCAAGTGGCTGGTTCCGAACTCTGCCATCTGATCCTGCATGTCACCGGCGAAGGAACGCCCCAGGCACTGGTCCAACTCCGCCGGTTCTTTCAAACCTCGCGGAGGAGGCACAGCGAGGAGCGTTGGGGATTGATGGGGGGTTGTATCTGGTCCATTAGTCAATGGACTCCCTGTGTGTATGATGCAGCATGCTTATGGCGGTGGGGGGTTGGAACATGGCGAGGAAGGGAAACTTTTGCCTGATGGGTTGCTCACACCTCGCAGTCACAACCCCTATATAGTTGAGGCTATACTGTACAAAATACCACTTGAAGACGCCCCACAGACCGTTTGGTCCCACTGCCACCTCACACACCGAGATCCAAGCCTTTGGCCAGCTGTAGCTTCTCCGGCGGCGGCCGGTACTCCGGAGCATCGAAGGTGCTGGTTTCCCCGTCTGGGTGCTCAGTTAACTTGGCCACCTCCTGTGGGGAAAAACTGCCGCGGGAAACCGTTTCTGACCGGAAACGAGTGGATGGGAGAGCCGAATTGAACAAAATGTTCCAAAATGGGAAGGTGGGCATCAAAGAAATAGACAGGCAAAAAACTGCATGACAGACGTGCAATTTTGCAACTCTTCTGTTCCAAAAATCCACGGCCAATGTTGAACTACGTGCAACTGAAAGGGTCGTCCGCGTGAAACGACATCACTCGAACCGGAAGCTTGTCAAAATATTGTGGGGCGGCCGCTTGCTACCGCGCCAGAGAATTGTACATCTTAGAAAAACAGAGTACAAATCATTAAAAACAAAATGTACTACCTTCTTTGTTGACGGACGGACGGCCCTCCACCAAACCTCTCCTTGAAGGCGGTCACCTTCGCTGGTGGATAATCCTCCAGTTCTTCGGCATTGAACCATTCGAAAACGTTGATGTCATCATCGATGGACAAGCCTTGTTGCCAATAACCTCAATTCACCAACCAGATATAGATATAGTAGACAATTACGTGGCAATTGGCACACCGCAACATTTCACAGCATTGCAAAGGCCTATGTTCAGCACAACCAGTTTCCAAAACAAACGTGCGAATAACCTCTAAACGGACACAAAGGAATTTCTATGTTTCCGCACATGGTGGCCATTCACACAAACAAACGTGTCTGCTCTTCGTAACCAAGTGTCCACTCTTGAGTTTCTTGGGGCCATAATGTCGCGGTTTGGCCGGCTTCTTCTTGGCCTTCCCCTTCTTTGCCGCCAAAACCGTTGAAATCACCACTACAGCCGAGGCCGCAGAAACCCCAGCTGCGAGGTGCGCTCGTGAACCACAGGCCGACGTTGGAACTGGTGGCCCCAGACGGATCGAGGAAGCCGGTGGTGTAGGCAATGCAACAAAATTGGGGAGGAGCTGCTGTGGCAGCGCCATGATCTTGGACTGCTACCCAGCCATGGCGTCTTTTTGAGCCAAGCTCCCCCCAACATTTGAGCATTCAGTGTCAAGACCGTCCACTGCTGCAGGGCCATCTGGATTTGCAACACGTCATTCACGCCATTCAAAATGAACGCGGTTTTTCTAGAACCTTTGGTTTAGTACAGGGCAAACACCGCACAAACATACGAAAGGAGGCGCATATAAAAATGCACAATGCCACCGAAACAATATGATTTCAAATGGTGGGCAAAAGAACCGCCGTTGCCGCGACCACCACTTCTCAAAAGAAACCCAACCACCTCCTAGCCCTAGTTCATCCAGTGTTCCATGCGTGTTGCTTTGCATAGACCCCATGACACAAACAACGCATCCAAGCCGAGGAGCCTCTATATAAGTCCAATTACGGGCTTTAGACGTCCATGGTTTGGGTGCGGCCAGCCACGAGATACAGGCCCTCTCGCACAGTGACGACATTGTAACACTCCTCGGCGAATTGTATAAACTGCGGGCAATTTGCGCGTTGATCAGGGGAGGGGCTTGACAACAAACCACTCCAAAACTGTCCTTGCGCGTGCACAGTTTAAGTTTGCGCGGCTGGTTTGTTTTAGAGAGGGCTTACGGCAGGCCTACGCGACAGCAGTGCATTCAAATTTCCACACGCCCCTCGGAGGGAAAAACTTACGCGAAGATGCTTTGATGACAGCACAGGCACATACACACACAGCAGAAAGCGACCATTTTCACGCAGTGTTGGCCTTACTCTGGCACTTGCATGCTGTTTCGCTTGGAAATTGTGAAAAAATACCCCTGTTTTGGGGCAATGAGCGGGCAATTGTTCAAGAATCAATGAACATTGTCTTTACGCCTTTACGCGGTGCTTACGTGGAGTACCAGAGTTTACGCGAGCCGTACGCAAAAAGCATCTACATTGTCCGTGCTCTGGGGGTGTAATGTACTGTCCATAGAAGACTATTTACTTCAACATTTGCCGAGTCGTCTAGTGACAGTCGACATGGTTTCGGAAAGGGGTGCCGGCAAAACACATGATATATCAAAAAACATGTCAGTGGTACGCGTGTGCTACCTAACTATTTCTTCCAAAGAATACAGGGCAACTTTTCACAACAAACACTGCCTATTTTTTTGTAGTGTTCGCATGGATGTTCAACAAAGAAACAATTTTAACATCAATCATTGGATGGCCCTGACGGCACTTGGAATGATACAAACTTACGCATTTTTACAGCCCAGATGAGCACCAACAAAATTAAAAAAACAAAGTAACCCTTAGCATGACCACAGCAAAAACTGAGGTGGTTGCAAAAAAAAAACGTGAACACAGTGGCAGTTCGACATGGAGTGGAGCTGGTCCGACGGGGAAGGGAAAATGACGAGGATAATTTTTCAATATGTTTAACTCTGCGGCCGGTTGGGGCTTACAGAAGGGCAGCTTGTCAACGAGGGAGTTGGAACCAACCTCGAAATCATGGCACATCAGTTCCCAACATGCTAGCCTTTTTGAAGCCACCATCACAATCGTCAGCTGCGTGTCAACTGTGTTAAAGTGTCCGAACATGGGCGGGCGTGAACGTGGCAGCCTGGTGGAATGGACGTCGCCCTTTTTCCAACCGCAGGAAAAAAACATTGACCGGTAAATGTACAACGAGGGACCCCACCACAGCTATGCAGTTGCAGCTCATTACCCTGCTGATTGCCGACGGCTATGTTATTGCTCCAGAATCGCTACAAACAGCGTGTCTCTGCATGGACACAGGCATTAAAACAACTTGCGTTGCACTTGGGACATAGTGATGAAATAGCCCACTTGAATCACTTGACATAAGTTTTATGAAAAACTTGACTTTTTTTTTCTCATTGCTCAAGCACTCCCTTGCAGGATACAGCTTCCACCAAGCAGATTCGTGCATCCTTCACCCAATTCCGAACATTTCCCTTGAAGCTCTTAAACAATTCCTCTAAATATGAAAGCATTCGCCTGCGTGGCTGGTGGCCTCTGAAATATACTCGGTTCTACTGGGACCCAGGGTCTGTACCCGGATTTTTGGGGGGGACTGACCCTTTCTCAACCCGATCATGTGGATAAATTTGAGGGACCGAGGTTCGAGTTCAGGCCAGGAAAACGCAACAATAAATAAACAATTTTGAATCGCGTGGCGTCGCAAAGGTGAACATCAGGTTCGTCTCCAAGATCTCTGGTTTCCACCTTTCCCCCCCCCCAAAAAAAACGTGCATTTTGTGGAACGTGTTTTTGCTAATGGGCTTAAAGCCGCGCGTGTAGTGAAACTGATTTTTCATACAGTTTTTTGGGGGGCAAGAACACACACAAACACATGCATTGGAATATGGAAGATGGGGACACGGGGGGTTAGGGGGGGAGGGGGTTGACGTTCATGTTGTGTGCATTTTATCAGGAAGCCATACACGCACACGCTGTGGAAGAAGGGGTGGAGGGGTTGGGTGAGGGGCTAAAGACGTTGCATGTTCAGTGCAGTCATAGTGCATACGAAGATAAAGCGAAACACACACACACACAGGCCGATACGCACAGGTGGTCGGGGTGTGCCAATTTTTTTTTAAAGACGTCGACGCATGGAAACTTGGCTTGGTGGTTGCCGACTGTTTGTTTGTTCATTCCGAAATTTTTCCGTTCGGAGGTTTGTCAGGTGCTTGAGATGCTTGAGTCGGTCCCACTAGCTTGCGTTCACGTAAGGGTGACGGTAGAAACCCAAACATCATGAAGTTCATTCAAAGTGGCAACGGCGCTGGCACCAGAATAGCGATCTTCTGACGAAGTTGGTCAGATGTTTTGTCCCACAGATTGTGATGTCAAAATCGCAACGATTGTTCAGTTATTTTCATGTACTACATGCGGCAACAAACCTTTCACACCAATGCAAAACACGGTCACACACCGGACATTCGTCATCATTGACCACGTGAAGTCTTTACAAATGTCTTCAGCCGCACGCGGGGAAACGGGCCCGGCAGGATGTTTTTGTCCGGATTCTGGTCTTTGTCTCTAGCCTTTTCTGGGGTTATCGTTGTAAAGTGGCCCGTGCAACCCCTCCATGAATCTTTTGGTTTGAACAAACTCAACTTTGGCAGCAAACTCTGGGAGAGGAAAAAATTGAACTGACACGTCGTAGCAAAACCCACCGGAGAGGGCATCGGAGAGCACATTGGATAATTGGCAAACTTGGTATCAAAACACACCAAAAGTGGTCTTTGCAATAATTTGGTAAAATGAAAAATGCGATTTGGAATTTGCATGCAATCATCTATGCTGAACTGGGGAAATGCGAAGGGCAATGTTTTTTTTTTGATCCCCCGCGGGCGTACACGCTCTCCTTTCTGGTGGCTGAAACGTTGAAATGGTGAGGTGACACCGATGTGAGACCAACACGGCCCTTTGGGCACAAATCCAGGGCCATGGGAGGGCGCAACCCCAGGCCAGAGCAAAAAAAAAAAACATTGTTTTTTTTGGAAAACAACCCTACAATGTATATAGCAAGCTTAACCCCACCAATTCCCTAAGGAACATTCTTATGCATTTTTCCATTTTTGCACATACACACGCTATAGGTTTGGGTGGGCTCATGGGAGTGCAAGGGGGAACTTGAACTGACAGGTTTGCTAAAACCTGAGCACTACATGGTTGAAACTGTTTGCATTAAGTTGTTTTTGGTGCATGCAGCTGGGGTTTGACCACGCCCCCCTTGACTATAGACGTGGGGGGGGCTTGTTGTGTGAAGAGGATGTGTTCAACTGAAACATGTGGTTTTTGGGTTGCTGACAGAAATTATAACAGGTTAGTTGACTGTGTTGTGTTTAAATAGTGATGGCATTGGTGCCAAGAGCTGGGCCTACAACTATTAAACCCTTCGGATTGCAAAAGGCTAAGCACGGGCGCTTTTGTTTGAAGCAGGGGGCGGCTTGAATGGAGAAGTGTGCTAGTTGGTGTTGAAGGATAAACATATCCGGCAGTATTTGTTTACACATTTTTGCTGTAATAACAACTGTATATTGTTTTTCCTGCATATGAGTGAACATGTTTGAACGCAGTTCTTGCCAGAGATTTGCGCCAGATCCTTCATGTGGTGCATGAATGTTTTTTGGGCAGCCTGGTCAGTTGGTTGAGACCTCCGTTGAGACCTCCGCCGCTTTCCACACGAACCCAACAAAAACCAGCCAGAGTCAAGGGGAGTAAGGCATAACCCCGGCTGAAAGCACCAACGAAAAAAATTACATATATATATCCATATCTGACACGTTCTGTCTCTATAAGTGCAGGGTTTTTTGTTTGGGGGGGAACGCGGGCCGCGCGACCAAGGAACCCCATGCGGAGCCCATGAGAAGGGGTGCTTGTGGTCCTGCTCATGTATGGCACGCACGTCTCCGGCGGCCGGCCCGACAGTTAAACTGAATGGCTGCTCCTGCGTCAGCCTCCTTGGCAGGGGCCTTTTTTACACCCCACCTTAATTGAAAGGCAAAACACGTTTTTTCTCTTGATGCAACTAAAGGTGGCAATCACGGTATGTTTCGCAGAGTCTCCGTCGTTTCATGGTACACTCGTTCCCTCGTGCCACGTTCAGCTGCTTTGATACGCATTCTCTCGTGCCACGTTCAACTGCTTTGATATGCATTCTCCCGGGCATTGGCTTTGCCATGAACTTGTCGAACTCCAACCGCGAGGCCTGAGGATGTTGCAAGGGTGTCTGCAAGCGTCTTAGGGTTGATTACCAAGCAGCTTCGTTGTGGCAGCTGGCCGCCCTGCTGGAGGAAAAAAACATGAAAAAGACTTATATTAACAGGAACGCCCCTCAGCTTGAAAGGCCAGGCCTATGCGCCTGCTGTACTGCAATTTGCGGAAGTGTGGAAGGCCTTCTGTACTGCAAGTGCGTTTGCGGTCAGTAACGCAATTCACCACGTGCAAGTGTAAATTCGAAAGACAAAATCAAATTCAACATCCTGCAAATTTTGGCTGCCCAAAAAGCGGTGGAGAATCAAAAGGCGGAGCAATTTCAAGCCGAGGCCATCATTCAGCAACGGAGGAAGGGTCACGGCTGCTGACCACCCTGCAAACACCAAGTCATTGCAGCTACCGTCAAGGCAGCAAGCGTCAAGTAGATTTGGTATCCAGTTGCACTTTGCAAAAAATCCTAAAACATTCACTGACAGTTGCAAAAAACCAGGCAATGGTTCGCACAGCCCGAAAGTTCGTTACGATCCGGCTGAACATGTATGGGTCAGTTTCAGCCAAGTCAGGCCACAACAACTACACGCAACCGCGTCAACAACAAGGAAATCACCATCGTGCGTGGGCGTGTTTACCAGCAGAAGCACTGCCGAAACCAAGAGCAGTTTAAGTCAAACAATGAGGAGGAGTTCCGCCGCCCACCAAAGTACAGCAGTTGGTGCCACATGTGAATGGATCCGCACAGAAACTGCAAAAACCACTTGTCATTTCAAGTGCCAGCTGCAACGAGACCACTGAGTGGCTGGAACCAAACTGGTGCCCCAAGAGAACGAAGCCCCTGTGAAGTTTCTGCTGAATCAAGCTGAGGGTTGTTACTCGTACTTCAAGAGACAGGGTGGGTACAATAATGTCAGTCAATAACAAATAACAGGTCCCGGAAGATCAAGGGTAGCACCTCAGCGGAATACCGTTGGAGTGCTTGTTACTCTTGCACGCCGCTCACGGGCGTTGCACAGCCAAGTTGATGGCTTCGTGCAAATGTTGTAGATAGTTTCTGCGCTTTAGGAAATAGTTTCCACAACTTGTGGAAAACCTTCTGCAAAGTAGGCTATAGTATTTAGCACTTTATCAAATAGGCTAGAGTCATTTTAGCAAATAGTTGCTGGCATTTAGTAATAAATAGTTTCTGGCATTTAGTACATAGTTTCTGGCATTTAGTAAATAGTGTATGGCATTTAGTAAATAGTTTCTAGAATTTAGTAAATAGCTGGCCTCCACAAACAGAGAGGCCAAAGCAGCCCCCCAAGTCTTGTGTGTTATTTTGTTGCAGGCGTGCAAACCAGTTGTGCGACTTACCACTTTGTGTTGGATAGAATATGCTTGGGTAATGAAGCTTAACAAGAACCAATTGGAACAAAGGGGAAGCAGTGCAACATCAGAAACACGACCTGATGAAGCACATCCTTTGCTTTGCCTCTTGAAGCTTCAGCTTCCACTCGGTCCAGCATCGATTCCCGGCGCCACGCGTCGCCCGGCGCCACGTGGGATGCTTCGGTGGGGAAACCAGAGAAGGACTCCTTCTCTTTGTGCATCCATCGCACACTGCTGGGGTTGGTGATCATTCACCATAGATGCACCATACATGGTGTCCCACATGCACCCTATATACCCAAAGGTGGTTCCAACAGTGGCCATTCAAATGGACTTTGGAGCAGCTCACCAAAATACGTGTTGGCACGTCCGCATGGTTGCAGGTGCTGTTTCCGTCTTCGACTGCGCTTTCCGGAGGAGTTGGTTCGTGAAGACTCGCGAACAGTGGACCAACGCGCAGTGGACCAGTGCAAGTTGAAGAGCAAAGCACCATGAAGGCCGGCTGAAGGACCACGACCTTCTGTTCTTCCAAGGTGTTCCATGGTGCTGTTCTTCCAGGTGGTGCTCTGTGCTGAACATCTTCCATGGCGCCGAACAGAAGGTCTTCCGTGGTGGGGAGCAAGACCTTCTGTGCTTCCAGCTGCAATGATTGTAGCTAGAAGTTACTACCTAAACTTGGGCATTTACTACTATAGTAGCTAGAAGCTGCTAGTAACGGATGCTGAATGATTGCTGCGCCTCAGCGCTGTGCTCCGCTGTGCTCGTCCCGTCCCGTCCCGACCGCGGAGACGGAGTACGGCGCCGGGCGAGGTGGACGCGTCGACGGTTGGAGACGGGGATGAGACGTGGGGGGATCAGAAAACCCTCGTGGGGATCAGGCACGTGGGACCAACCGCGTGGAGAACACTTCAACTGCGTGGCGCCAGTACTGAAGCCGTGGGACCAAGCGCGGCTTCACAAACTGAGATGTCATCTGGTGCCACTGAAGGAACTCTGACGCAAGACACACAAATTCTGGCGCGCCCGATCTCTCACACTGCTTCGCGACACGCAGCGAACCGAGTCAAGACAGTGGCTGAGACCCGAGTCAACGGTGCAGGTGGCACCTAATGTTGACCTGAAGCATCCTGAAGCAGTTGTTTGTTCACTTGCATATTAGTTGGAGGGAGGGTACCTCTTCACTGATTTCTAGTTCTAGAGGTCCAGCCGCTTCACTCAGCCTTTCGCTGCTCAGATGAATGCCAAAAGGGATGTCCGAAACGACGCCAATTCCCGGAAACCATCAGGATCTTCGCAACAAACGCATGGCCTGACATCATCTTCAACGTGGCTTGAGGTAAAAACCAAATGCAACACCCTAAGAACCACAAAATGTTGACATGCCAAAAAACACATTCTGCTCATTCCTGGGACCTCAATTTGTTGTAAGAATACCTTTTGTGTTGGGTTCTGCGGCGAGCGCCAGGACCGTGGCGACCGTGTTGCGGACTCGCGCCAACTGGGCCAAGACTGAGCGCAGGACTCCACGTTCGTGGAGCCTCGTTGTTTGCTTCTCTTTTGGGTGTTCAGAAGATCCATGACAGCGAAGGACAACACTTGACAGCTATGAATGTTGGTGTCTTGTGATTGAAACCGCTCGGTGTCGTTCTCCATGAAACCGGAACGAAGATGGAACGCACGTCGGCAGCGACGACAGCGACGGCGAACGCGCACGCGCACGCGTGACGGCAGGCGATCGGTGGAGACGCGCACGACCAGGTCGGTGGAGAAGCGCGTCTGGTGTTATGATGGCGGGAGCACGACGCAGAGCACGACTGGGATCGTCGTTGAACACTAGAAATGGCTCGAATGGCTCTCTTCGACCAGTTGGGACAATGTGACAATCTTGATTTTTAATGCACTTTATCGGTGAAATTGGATGACAAAGTGCGAACACATAATCATGGTGAAACTTAAATGTTATTTAATGAACGGATATGATCCCATTACTTCACGTAGGCTCTCAACCGCACCGTGGCCGGTGGTTGACGCATTGATGTCTGACCGGCCGTCGCACGAGATCGCCCAGTCGACCGGAGACGGAGAGGTTGAGACCAGACCGCCGCGGCCGGGGGTTGACGAAAGGAATCCGCCGCGGCGGCCGCGGCCGCAGGAGTTGATTGGGCCGGACTGGTGGAGGGACTGGTAGAGGGGGTTGGTGGAGGGGGTTGGTGGCGTATGGCTAAGCTGCTGAGCTTCATCCACCTGGAGGCCATACACCACTCCGGGCTCCTCGCGGCGGTTCGACGCACGTACAGAAGGGTGGACGTTTGCAGACGTCACGACGCATGCGGCGTTCCATTCGCATTGTCCGTGGCTTCTACAGCAAGCACATCAGGACAAGACGGCCTGGAGTTTGCAAGAACTGTTTGAGAGTTGGCCAAAACGGCGTTCAGCACCGAGCACCTGCACTGCTTTTTCTTTCGGCAGCAGAACGTCAGTTGTTGGGCACCTTTGGCCGAGTTCGTCCGCCCGCCGGTGGTTCGGAGGCTCGCCCGGCTCGCCCTTGAGGCGGCTGGAGTCTCCACCCGCGGTCGACACACTGAAAAAAGCTGCGGTCGCTCTACCGAAAATGTGGCCAGAGTTACCTGGAGGGACAGCGAAACACTGGTGACGAGTCTCTATAGAAAATACACTTTTTTATCATGTGAAAGCAGAAAACCACCGGTTTGTACAGGAAAAGTGTCATCCAAGGATTCCAAGGAACCAGGGAGTCTATATATTCCAGAGAGCCTATATAATATATGGGATTGGAGAGGCATGTGTTTGAAAAAGTCTGTCCTCCTCTTTCTCACCACTGAGCCAAAAAGACTTGGTAGTTCTTTGTGACCAAACATTGGGTTTAGAACTATACTTCCCCACGATCACCCAGAAAAACAGAACAAAGTCCAAGTAGGTCATAATATGACAGCAAAAATGGTCCTTGTTGGTTGCGAACACTCAGCTCAAAGGGACCCTATTATGGACAAAACCCTCCTGGAAAGGACGGACCCCTGGTGTTGGTCTTCGGATCGACATTGAATATCTTAGCTTCCCGGTGGTCCATCCGCGGGGCCCAGGTGTACCTACAGTACTACCGTAGTCGGTCCATACGGAAGCAAGTGGGAGGTCCGACTATCGAATTCTGCGTGGTACTTGCCTCCCTGATGTTGAGGACCCGTTGGAGCATTCATGGACTCGGTAGCTTCAACTCTGCGGTCTTCGAACACCCCTTGGCTCAAGCCCTTAAAAGCCTTTTACTGCATTATTTGGGCAAAGAAAACACCTCCCAACAGTTCCAAAGATCCGTTACTAGTTGAATTAGCCAACATATCCGCTATAGCATCGGTTAGCTATTCGTCAATTTCTTGTGTTTCTCTCCGACAAGCCTGGCCAGTGGATACCAATGATCCGTGGATTCCTACGAAAGATCTGGAAAAAAGAACACCGACCAGCCAAGGTCTGGAGGGCTGCTGGTAGAGACACCGCTGAGATTATCAACTGGATGCTCCTTGGTCAACATCTTAAGGAATCATTTGATTGTGGGATTCACAGAGGTGAACCAAGAACTTGAAATGAAGTACCTTACTTATATATACAGTACATGCTCCATAGACATCTATAGACTATATAGATCTGCGCACGCTGCTCAATTGTCAAACGCAATTGGACGCATCACGACACAATCAACATGCTCAACAAGCTCTTGTCCGAAAAATACAAGCTGGGGAGGCCCTAGATCACATCTAGTTTTCAAACACATGAAGCTGAGACTGAAGAACAAGCCTATACCTTACACTGGCTATACCTGGTGAGTGAACAACCTGGACTTACTGATTCACTCACACCCCTTTGGCTCATCGGTCAGTCAACCAGATCGGCCCCGAGCCGGCCGTGGCATCGGCTGTGCCGTGGCTCGGCCGTGCCGTCAGGCCCGTCGTGCGGCCCGGCGTGGCATGGGTGGGCTCATTGAGGCAGATGGGAAACAAAAATGAGTAGTATAGCAACGAATAGTTACCGGATTCCAACCATCATTGAACCAAAAGGGCAAACCAAAACCGGACAAACATCTCCTTCTTCGCATGTTGAAACAACCAAACCGGGTCAACGGGAACTCTTTCGTCTTCGGTCGGCGAGGCGGATTCCATCTCACCGCACGACACTGTGGCGACCACCCGACATGGCCTGGAGCGGAGCAACGTGGGAGCGAAACGGGAGCGGGAAAGACCGGTTTGGGCCGTTGAAGCAGGGATGTTGGAAGCACTTGAGCCGTTCATGCTTGTATTGCCATTGCAGTTGAAACGTGATGTTAAATGGTTTTTACATGGCATTGAAATGGGATTGACATACTAATCTGAATGACATGGACATGGTACATGGTCATTGATGCATTGATGGACCTTAAACATATTACTGTATGATAAGTATGATAGCTGTTCATGACTTTGGGATAGCCGTTGGTACTCCACCAAGAGTCCCGTGTGATATAATTTTAAAGGCATCTATTTAAGAGTCATTGATTCTTCCAAA
This sequence comes from Durusdinium trenchii, assembly GCA_963970005.1. Classification (NCBI taxonomy): domain Eukaryota; class Dinophyceae; order Suessiales; family Symbiodiniaceae; genus Durusdinium; species Durusdinium trenchii. The sequence continues at coordinate 358,572 of CAXAMN010028950.1, read as the reverse complement.
ATACTAGGTTCATCCTGGTTCTGAGGAATCATCAATAGGATGCATTAGCTTCGTCATCCCCCGGGATACCTTGGTTCTAACACTCAAACAGCGAAAGCACTCCACTCAGCGAATGGTCTGACCATTTCGTTCCGGCAGCTCGAAGTTCATCGGGTCTGAAAAAGAAAGACCCGCTGTTTGGCCAAAAACGCCGGAAAACAGCGGGTCCTTGGATACACCAATTTATATATACACCGGTTTTCTTGAGGGGATCTGAAATCAGCTCTGAAGGTCTAAGGTCGGTTTCTTCACTCAAACAGGAAACGGTGGAAGACACTCCTTTGCACAACAACCCTTGGTGTTATGTTCTTGGGAGCTGGAACTTTTTCTGCGGAAAGTCCTTCTGGACTGATGCAAAGACATCAGAATGGTAGTTCACTCAATCCTGCAACAAATGCCCATCACAACTCTATTGTACTCTGTCTAATACATGTTCGTTCTATCTTCACAAACACTCAGGTATCACCCGGAAACCGTCCTGCCAACCAACCACTGAATAATCTGAGACCTTCAGACCCTGCAGCTCTGATCTTCGATCTTCCAACTTGGATTGGTTTGTTTCGGAAGCCCCGACCAAAAAAAAAGCAAACACTCTCCAGGTTTTGGTTTTGGGGAGTCAACCAGTTCCTGAAAATGCTATCAACTAAACCCTCCACCCTCGGGGCCTTCCGCTGGTCATCGCGCGAGCCGTGACTGCGCTCCGGCAGGGCGGCAATGCCCATGACCCAAACGCCTGGCGAGAACGTCCAGCGTCCCGGCCGCGGCGGCGATAACGTTTTTCGGTCGAGATCCGTCGATGTTTTTTTTCGACTCACTCAGTTCAGTAGTGTCGAAACATCCCAGTGTGAAGTGACGAAATCCCGAATGTGTTGGCACTTGTGGGTCAAAAGAAATCATGAACTTGTTGAAGCTTTGATAGACGTACAGTACGGCATGCTGTTGCAAATGGAATAAGCACAAGGAAATACAAGGAACAATTAAAGCGTGTACAGATGTGTACAGTAGCAAAACTATTCCAACAAACTGGAGATGTTTGTTGCTGGGAACATCCCGCACCTCTTTGCCGAACTTGTGATTGAAACTTGATTGTCCCCTACTGACCTCTTTCCTGCGATTGTACAGTCCTCGTTGTGTGGGTTTTCTCCATGTTTCCAAGGTGAGAAGGACATCCTCCTTGTGCCAGCCAGTAGACCTAGCGAGTCTTCAGTGGACCTGCAAAGTGTGTCTTGAGCTGGTGAGCCTTCTTCTTGGTTCGCTGAAACAACCCACTTTCAATGATTGAACCGCTTCCCCAAAAGCTTGTGCTGGAAATACATAGTTGCATAAACATCATCTGATTGTGTCTCATACTATTGCGAACACCCATGCTGAAACCAACTGACCCTTCATCAAACCTGTGGGTGTGGAAGATTCTGTGTCCGACCATTTTCTTCTTCTACGTGAACCGGGAATTCAAAGCTTCCATCATTTCCGAGAGCACCCACCTCAGATGTGTTCGATCCCTTCCAATCCACACCACCGCGCCGAAAAGCGCCGCACCTGCGGTGATTTCGGCCACTTCCACCGTCTGCAAGCATGCTCCATCCTGGGAAGTTCTCTGAACCCTGCAGGATTGCTGCTAAGAGGTCCCTTCATCACTACGAGGCTTCTTCAGATGAATTATGCAACAAGAAAACTCGTTAAACTTATTAAACAATCCAACAAGCAGGACTCTTGAGGGGTGGGTCAAACCCATCCGTCGCTCGGTCTTCGGGAGGTTTTTGGGCACAAGCTTGGTGAGGCTGAGTGTCCACCACGGACCGAATGGAAGAGGTCCAACGGAACGTTCATTGGAACGTGGTCAACTAGGAACAAGAAGCTATTATTAGGGGCTCCTGGCATCGCTACTAGGAGCAAGGACTTGAGAAAAATCAGATTCCAAGTTCAATCTATACCTAACACATAACTCTTCAGCCTCTCATGCCACAGCATTCAAAAACGCTTTCTGAAAGCACACGTCAACTGATGTCCTGAAGCCGCCAGTACATGAGCTTTCCATCCCTCCCACCACTGATGAAATGGCCTGGGACATCGACGGGTTTGGTTGAGAAGTGTACACATGGCATAAAGCCGGTACCCGCTGGAGCATCTTCCTCTGCCGGACCATGTTCCATGTCTATGTGTACATAAGTTTACCGTAAATAAAGGGCAAGGGGTATACTGACTCTACTTGCTTACTTGTCAGCTAATCAGGAAGCAGCTCAGCTGCACCAAACATATTGTTTTGCTTCTTTATTGAAGGATCCAGTTCAAAGAACTCTATCTACTCTTCATCCCGCACCACTAATTCAGTGTAATTACGCAAGCCACTACAATCGGCCATGATCCACAGCACATCTAAGGGCCATGTCCTGCCTTGGAATGAACGGATTGGCATTTCTATCTTTGTTCTTCAAATTCCAACCTCCAACACCTAAGCTGTTCACGCCTGAGAAATCAAGACCCGAAGTTCAACACATGCTGCAGATATGGTCATGATCGAAATTCCCTGGACTCTACCCCCCCAACAACCCAACAACATCATTCCAACTCCTCAGAAAAATGGAATGCAACTCAAACCCTCACATGTGTTCCTGCTGTGACCAGCCCCGGCTGTTGTGAGGTATCCTGTATCAGCCTGAAACTGCAGTGAACCAGCCTTACATGGGGTGATGGACGTCTCATCTCCAAAAAGAACTGCAGTATACCTCGATTTCTGGGATGAACCGAGGCCAGTGGCTCGCCCAACATCTGCAAGGATGGCCTGCCTCTTTTGAACCGGGTGTTCAGTTCCAAGTGTTTGGAATGCTGCAGTAGTGTGATCTCTTGTAGTTCTTGTATCTTTGTTCCATAAATGTGGATGGATGAAGTATATTACTGCAGCAACAGCTAGACCAATAGTTTTTAACCTGGATCTTTGTTGCACCACCTTCTCCATCCCGCTCGATTTAAAGGGGATTCCACCGCGGATTCACCCATAAAAATTGCCAAACACGGCCAACTACCTCCCCCCCTCCACCAACTCGTGGGCCTGCATGCACTTGTGAGAGGCAATTGACTCCTTCCTGTGCTGCGACGGCACAATGACCCCATGTCCGGCGGTTTTTCCTTCCTTCCTCATTCTCCCAGCCTCGGACCCTCGACTTGGGTCGGGGGTGGGAAGCAAATGACCCGTCGGCTACGCCTTCGACCAGGTACCCGGGCTCGAACCAGGGTGGAGCCCCCCTTGGAGACCATTTGGGCGACAAACAGCACAGCCACTGTCATGGTATATCGTGTTTTGATATGTTGTTAGTGTTGTTATATGTTGTTGGAGTTATTAAAGCACCTGCTGCAGAAGCAGTATGTGCTGCACAAGCACCGCCTTAATTATTCCAGCAACCTTAGTTCAACAGGTTTCATTCAAAAAAATACATTTTTGAGTGTGGGAGCTGAAACCAAAATGCAAACTAAGTTGAAGACCCACAGTTGGCTGCTGTCCTGCAAATTTTCTAAAAACGCAATATGTTGATATTAAGTATATGTTTCATGGTGGCAAGGGGGCAAGTAGTTAGTGGTGCCAAACTTGGAGATAAGTTCGCCTGGGCCCAGTACAGGACTGCAGCACACTTTATACTCAGTTGGTGCTGTGATAAGCGTGTCAACTTGTTATGCGCACGTTCTGTGCTTTTTTAGTTATTGAACTGCAGGTTTTTGCTCGAAAGAAGCGATCCCAATCAATCAACACATTGAGAGATCAAAGATAGATAAACACAAAACACCCCAGTGATTTGGTTAAGTGTTTAATGTTTCAATGGCATTCTACTGGCTTCTGGTAAAGCACATGAATGAACAAAAACACTTTCCAGCAAAGCTTGAATGATGATATTACATGACACAAACTTGCCACCCACTGCACTTCATCGCAGCCTGACCTCCATGACTCGCCATGGGTGTATGGCCACCACCCATCACCACCACCTATCTACTTAGAGTTGAGTGAGCAGTACAGCCTCAATGGGCAGCAAATGAAGAAAAAGAAGAACAAAGACGGAACGAACAAAAGGACACCATCGGACCTTCGGAGAGCTCCTTCACAAACATAGTATTGTATTTTGAGTTTGTGCGTGTTTATAAGAATGTTGTCATTAGTGTGGTCATTTTTGTGGCTTTCCAAAATCTTGTTCATGAGCAGGCCCAACCATTTTGTTGATCAGCATGTGGCCACGTCAACCTTGACAGCTATTTGAAAAAGGACCTGGTGTTCAGGTTTCAGCAAGCCATTGTCCTGTTAGGCATGTGTGCTACAGTTTGTGTAGTGTACATGTACCCCTTTCTCACTCAGAAACTGTTTATGTTCTGGCCCCGGTAGCCGGGACCAAGACATACCCAAAATGGAGGGACAATGTGTGGTGTGTGTTTGCACTCACTTCTTGTTAGTCAACTTATAGTTTTGTGTTCCACAAAAGCTGTTGAGATGCTTTGCCAAATCACATGCTTCTCCCCTTCAGGTTGTTTGGGAAATATAGTTCGTCTAATCATTTAAAGCCCCAACAACCTGTCACCAAGGATGACATCCACGTGGTGGCCAAAATGATCACCGGATCCTATGACCACAGGTTCATGAGAGAGGCCTATGAGATGTCGCAGGACACTGGAAGTCAAACAAGAGCTTGGAGGCTAAGTATTTTAAACAAACATGATCTAGAAACTTCGGAGGTTTTGCATTCTGTTTTCACGCGCGTTAAAATTCGCGCTCGCCCCAGGAAGACATCAATGTTGACCTCCTGGGAACCGATGAGCAACTGGACACGAATCGGCCTGGCCTTCTGCCAGATTTGGAAGAGACAAGTTGCGTTGGAAAAAACAGGATGTTAATAATCTTTACTGTAGCAACTAACCATTTGTTTTTGTTCTTCTATGTAGTTGTAAGCAAGAATTGTGATGGTATAGCAAATGGTCTGGGTCTGGAACTGGCGTTTGTAATAGACTTTGTTTGCGGACACATTGTCTGTTTCCTTCAGGAAGGGATACGCTGAGCAGCAGCATGATGAGCCTCATCATGAGCTGGCCCAGCTGTTTGCAGGAATGCACATGAATTGCGGTGATCGCGTTTTGCTGATCAGCTATTTGTGGAAGACTGGCAGCAAGCCATTGCCCTAAAAGGCATGTGTCTTACAGTTTGTGTAGTATACTTTCTCACACAGAAACTGTTTTTGTCCTGGTCCCAGTAACCAGGACCAAGACTTTCTCAAAATGGAGGGACAATGTGTGGTGTGTGTTTGCACTCATTTCTTGTTAAACAACTTAAGGTTTGTATTCCACAAAAAAATGTTGAGATGCTTTGCCAAAGAACATGCTTCTTTCCTTCAGGTTGATGATGCTGTCATGAACACTGCAAGTGTGCCTGAAGAGATCTCAAAAGAGGACCTTGCTGAACAAAATTCCGAAACATGTAGTATGAGATGTTGCTGTTTTTCTAGTTTCCCAGAAACTAAAACCACAGTGCACCTAGACCAATGTCAGCTTATGTTGTAAAATGCTTGCAACACCCAAGAACACATTGCTTTGTTCAGGATCCAACTGGTCCACAAGAATCTTCTTCCTTCATGGTGGCAGCTGCAGAGGCTTGACAGAATGCACATGAGTTGCGGTGATCAAGTTTCGTTGATAGGCATGTTGGTCCCCAGACAATGTGTGGTGTGTGTGTGGTTGGACTCATTTCTTGCTGAACAATTTATGCAAATGTTTTCAGCAAAAACTGTTGATAAGCTTTGCCAAATAACACGCTGTTCCCCTTCAGGCCCAGGCTGAGCGATCTACGGAGGTCTCAAATGAGGAGGCTGACATGAGTGCTGCGTGGTGTGTGAAGAGATCTCAGATGAGGACCCCTGCTGAACAAAACCAACACTATTCTATGTTGCTGTCTGCTTTCCACAGACCGGCATCTCCCAACGGCCAAACAGGTCCAAAACGCGTCGCCAGCACAACGACATCGGTGACCCCCATCCAAGCGATGGCCTCCAACCTGCTAGCGATGGCCTCCACTCTAGTGTAGCGCCGGCCTCAAACCTCCTAGCCATGGCCTCCACCCTAATTACCCTAATTAAGAGACAAGAGTTCCAACAAGCTTGCTTCGTCGAACTTTTTGAGAGTCGACTTCAACCGTTGTAGCTTCTTCTGCTTCACCTTCAAGACCTGGCTAGCCAACTTCTTTGCCTTGGAGAGCTCCCTTCGCTTTTTGTTCAAGTCAGCTGTCTGCGCCAACAGCTCATTGGCACAGCCCCTGGCGCTGCATCCTCAGACGCAACAGCGGCGCCCACACTTGCAACCACCGCTTGCGACATAGCAGCAAGCAAGGCAAGGAGTCTGAGTACACAAGTTCGAGCCAAGCTTGGAAATTGAAACAGATTGGCAATGAAAAGTGAGTATGGACATAGGACCTTCATTGGCACCATGCCTGCTAATTGAAACATGGACCCATGTGCCACTCCTCAGTACAGAAAGCACTGGCAAACAAGTGGTACATCGGACTACTCGGCTTGTGGAGCCAGGATGTTGCACGTATGCTGGGTTGCCATGGGTGGTGTTGAAGTTCACGGCAAAAATCCATCATCTCCTCATTTCGTTTCTGGAGAAGCTGCAATACTTGATTAATCTGAAAATATCTGATGAAAACGATTGTAAACCCCTGATCAAAACACGATGTTGGAAGCAAAAACCACAACATCTCAATGTTCACCCAGACCTCTGGCAGCGCACCCAAAGCTTTTTTGCGCTCCTCGGCTACCCAAGCTGCAAAAGCTCGCACGCCGCTCTCTAGCAGCGCTGCGAACAAAGAAAAGAACACGAAGGTCCCTGGGAGCCACACGAAGAGACAAGAGTTCCAACAAGCTTGCTTCTTCGAACTTTTTGAGAGTCAACTTCAACCGTTGTAGCTTCTTCTGCTTCACCTTCAAGACCTGGCTAGCCAACTTCTTTGCCTTGGAGAGCTCCCTTCGCTTTTTCTTCAAGTCAGCTATCTGCGCCAACAAGTCTTTTGACGTAGAGCGTTTGAGCCTCTCATTGGCACAGCCCCTGGCGCTGCATCCTCAGACGCGGCAGCGGCGCCCACGCTTGCAACCACCGCTTGTGACATAGCAAGCAAGGGAAGGAGTCTGAGTACACGAGTTCGAGCCAAGCTTGGAACATGACACAGATTGGCAATGAAAAGTGAGTGTGGACATAGGACCTTCATTGGCACCACGCCTGCTAATTGAAACATGGACCCATGTGCCACTGCCTCCTCAGTAGAGCCACAATGCACCCTATTTAGTACATGTGAACTTTAAGTGTTTTCAGTGTTGTATGATGCTTTCAATGACCGAAATTGTTTTTTTCGTTGTGCTGATAGGGGCTAGCTGGCGTATTTTCCTTGTGTTGGCACCACCTTTCATGCAAATCTTTTGAGCATATGGTCAGTCATTGTTGAATTGTCCAGAAAGGTCTAAACTGTTCATGTCCTGGTTTGTATTCGTTTGCTGTTGAGTGATAACTTATTGTTTTGCTCAGCAAAAAACGATTGATAGCCTGAGACAGCAGGCGCAGACCTCTGATGCTGCCATGCGTGATGAGCACCCTGAAGAGATCTTTGATGCGGACCCTGATGATCAAAATTCAAAACATAAGTTGTTGTACATTGCTGTTTGCTTTTTGGGAGCTAAAACCACAACGCACCCTTGACCTAGAGCAGAGCACATAGTTTTTCCGGAAGCAGATGGCTTGCATGCGTCTACTTCATCCATTCTGGCAGCTGTGGAGTATACATGGGTGGTCACCAAGGGGCTAGCTAGCATATTGTCCTTTTGTTGGCACCACCTTCATATGCAAACCTGTTGCGGATATGGTCAGTCATTGCTGTTTGATTTGTCTAGTATTTGTAACGTCTAAACGGTTTATGTCCTGGTACCGGGACTGGGGCAGGGGTTTGCATTCGTTTCTGGTTGAATGACAATGATTGGGAGCCTGAGCCAACAGGAGGAGAGTGCTGATGACACTGCCATGGAGCACCTTGAAGAGATCTCTCAAAACTCTGCTGATAAAAAAGAACATTTTATAGGACCGGATGACCCCACATGTGAACAACTTTGTGGGAGGAGAAGCAGGAGGGAGAAAGGGGGAGCGGTGGTTGGTTGGGGGTTGTCGTTTGGAAGTGGATGGGGACGGCGATGGTCGTGTGGCGGTTGTCTTACGGGTGGTCGCGTGTCCGCGTGCGTGTGTAAATCGGTGGGTGTCGGGAGGAGGGAAAGGAAGGGAGTGGTGGTTGGTCCGCGTGCGCAGGTAAAAAGGTGGGTGTATGTGAATGTGGAAGGATTGCGGATGTACACGTCGAGGAGAGCAATGCGCCGAGCTTGAAGTCGCGTCTTGTGGTGTCCTGGGCAAGAGCAGTGCGCAAGAGGCTCAAAGTAAAACCGTTGCACGACGTCAGTCCTGTGATGAGGACTGTTGACCACGTCGATGACAGTACCTGCGAGAGAGCAAGGTGATGAACAGCAACAGACTGGTCGGTGCGGAAGACGATCAAATTCCAAGCCGCTGGCTATAGAGTCCTGGCAAGTCGCTCCCAGCGCCAGCGCCAGGGCGTACATCCGAGCCCTGCAGAACACCAAAGTACAACAGACCCAGCAGCCCCTGCCAGCGCCACACCGCACAGCGGCGGAGACCCAGCAGCCCCAGCCAGTGCCAGCCAGCGCCAGGGCGTACATCCGACCCCCCTGGAGAACACCAAAGTACTGCGCCTGCCACGCAAATCACAGCAGCACACACACACAAAGGCTGACATGGCTGGTGACAATTAGTGGGGGGCAATTGGTAGGTAACAAGTGGTTGATGACACTTGGTGAATGAGAATTGGCTGGTGATGACATTTAGTTGGTGACAATTAGTTGGCGGCAATTGGTTGGTGACAATTTGTTGTTGATGACAATTGGTTGGTGACAATCTGTGGGTTGCAAATTGTTGGTAACAATTTGTTGGTGGCAATTGGTTGATGACAACTAGTTGATGACAACTGGTTGGTGACAAGTGGTCGGAGGAAATTTGTTGTTGACAATTGGTTGGTACCAATTATGGTGGCAATTGGTTGGTGACAATTAGGCGGTGACAATTAGGTTGGTAGCAATTGGTGGGGGGGGAGGAGGCGGAGGAGGAGGAGGCGTTAGCGGAGGCCGGGATGCAACACAAAAAAACAAAACCCCCACTCGTCAATGTGGGGAATAGATTGTTGCATATGGCTGTGGGGGTCCCAGACACTAAAGCCACAATACACCCTGGACCTAGAGCAAAGTGAACTCTTATATACTGTTTTCAATGTTTATGATGCAGCAGCCGTGAACGCATGGCCTTGTTGAGGAGACAACTGGACAGCGCGCATCTTCTCCATTCCGGTGGCTGTAAACAAAGCCGCCGGGCCTTCTGATGCGCCTGCTGGGCATGAGCCGGGGCGAAGCGGCTTTGGGTTGATTCTGCCCTCAAACTTTTGAAGATTAACCCGGGAAAGGAATTAGTAGTTCATTAAAAGGTGGGCTAAGTGTATGATTGAATCCTTTGTGGCGCACAAGGCATCGTATGTGGCATCCAGGCGCAACAGACATTTGGCACCGTGGAGGGGCCGCCCGACGTATATGTCAACGTGGATGACTGCATAGCGCAACTCGTCAATTTGCTTCAGCAAGTTTTCATTTCAAGATTCTCAACTGTATGTCGCGCTTGGTTGTTGACTTTGCTTGCTGATATTACTGCAACTGACATTGATGACCTTCTGAGGCTGGGTGCAGCAGCATGCCCAGAGAAGCTCTGCCACTGATGCGAACTTCAGTGCCTCGATCTCCCTGTGGGGCTTGGTGCGATCTGCACGGCTGGAGATGCCACGGGTGGTCAAATTAGAGTGGAGTCTCATCGGAGGTGTTCCGGGACCAGGACATAAACAGTTTCATGTACATTACAGAAGCTATGAGTTAACATTGGATTAGACAAGGCGAGCAAGTCAAAAGCAATAAGGGACCATGGACCATGTCCTCACATGATGAGAAAACCACGTTGATGCCGCCAAAAGGACATAATTACTATATATAATGTTTCTTCATGACTGGTGTTTGGAACACAATCGATGCCTGTATCACTTGCGCTTGGGGCAGAAACAGAAAGGCAGAAAAGTGCAATGCTTCGAATAAATTCTTCCTCGCTCTTCCTTGTCAATGAAACGAGGAAAAGCGCCTCCTTGCGTGGACTGCGAAGCAGCGACCAATTGAACATCCAACTTTGATTTTGCGCACACTGCATTGAAATATAGCACTTTGAAATATTTCGAGGGTTGCATCAATAGGCACTCATGCAATTGAACTTTCCTTGCCAGGACTGCTGACTCTTTGAGTTTGTCTGCTGCTCAGCCGTGCCTTACTTTGAAAATTGTGCGCGGTTTTGATTGTTCTTTCCTGGTGCGTGAGCCATTTGATGTTGAATTAGCTAGGGCCCTGGCAGCCAGGGCCCATGCTTTCTAAATGTCACATTGACAACTGGATCGGGGAGGATTTGAACCACCAAGCTTTGGCTTCAATACATAGAACAGGTTGCTATGTCTGGGGGTCCTGGTGGAACCACACCTATCAGGAAATTGATGAGACCCTGTCACTTCTTCCAAGACAATTGACAGCACTTTGTTTGCGTGTTTTCATGTTTCACTTTGAACCGATTCAGCCGATAGGTTTGCAAGCTCTCAGACTCTTGGCTCTCACAGTTGTTGACATGACTGTTGGCATTCCACATGTTTTTAGAAAGCATAATGTCTTGAGTTCCTGACGCAAAAGTTTTGATGACTCCTGCATAGCACTTGCAGCAAGCAGGAAAACAACATCAACCAAAACAGCAACCAATGACGTTCACTGACTCTCACACAGCAGTCCTTTGCACCTTAATATGTGGGCCCCGGTGGCCAGGGCCCACCCAAGTTGTAGACATCTTGAACTATGTGATCCTTGTGCTTCAGTGGCTGATATTTGGGCACTCTTCAAGCTCTGTATTCACTAGCAAGGGTTTGGTAGTGGAATTGAATGCTGTCCTGTCCCCCCTTGCCACCATGAATATACTTAATATCAACATATTGCATTCAGCCAAGTGTGGCTCTTCAACTTAGTTTGCATATTGGTTTGGGCTCCCCACAAAAAATGAAACATGTTGAACTCAAGTTGATGGAGTGATTAAAGGCGGTTCTTGCGCACCACATCCTGCTCATGTAGCAGGTGCCTTAATTACTCCAGCAGCACATGCAAACACCAACATCATATGAACATACTATATATATATATATATACCATGACAGTGGCTTACCACCACGTACTAATAGATGGCCGTGAATAATACTAAAAAAACAATTAATAAATTGCCACCAAATAATACTAAAGTTGTTCTGGACCCTGATTTTCCGTTGCTTCCAGACCTTGATTCATCCAAGCTGATTCTGAGCTTTCAGCTGATTCCCAAATCTGATTATTTGGTGGTTTCCTTTACAAATCCTTTATATTTCCTGTTGGCTTTATTGAAGGCAATCCTTTCTGAATTTCTGATTTGGCTGCTGCATTTTCCTTTCAACATGGCTTATTTGGGCATTGCCATTTGTAACCTGAAATCAACACGCAAAAACCACCCCCCACGAGCAGCCCAAACCTTCAATTACTCCAGACCTCAAATAATACTAAACAATGCCTGGCTGGTTCTTTTCGTGGTTTCCTTTACAATTCCTTTAGGCTTCCTTTTGGTTGAGTAGCTTTAGCTTTTTTGAGGGTCATGATTATTTAAAGGCTTACGCCTGACAGCCGGGCTCTGACCATCTTGGGGCTATGTTGGCCCATCCTGGGCCTATGTTGGGCATATGGGCCTATGTTGGCCTATCTTGGGCCCACGTTGGCGCAGCTACTATGTTGGACCATCTTGGACCCATCTTGAGCCTTTCTTGGGCCTATGTTGGCATATCTTGGGCCCACGTTGAGCCTATGTTGGCCCATCTTGGGGCTATGTTGGCCCACCTTGGGGTACATTTTGTGCAATTTATGTTGACACGGGCCCATCACCCAAAAATAGATTATGCACCCGCGCGGCGCGCATTACCGACACCACTCTTGGAAACCACCCACCATTTTAGCACATTTCTCCATCTTCGACGCGTTGCATCTTCCACGCGCACAAAACCCTGTCAAACACACTGGTTTTTGCACCTCACGCACACAAAGCACCGTAAATTACACATCTGAGGTGGGTCGGCGGTTGGGGGCGCCGCCGAACCGAAGGCCCTCCGGGCGACACACGGACGCCGGCGACCGGATTTGGGTTCAGCCCCTTTACCATTCCTTCATTTGATTGCTTTCATTTCTTTTCCTTTCCTTTCATTTTACTTTCATTTCCTTTCCTCTCCTTTGTTCCCTTTTCTCTCCTTTCATGTCCAAATCAAATCAATATTTTCTAGGATTTTTCTTGCTTTCGCATTATTTAGGGCCCGCACTTGATCAATGGGGGAGGAGGGGTTATTAATAGGAGCTGGACATTAAACACTTGGAAGCAGAAAACTGCCCTATTTGTAGAGCAACACGGTCTTCTTATAAGGGCCTATGTTCCACTTCAATGCGGCGTGTTCGTCAGAGTGTACTCTCGTTAGCCGGCGGACGAGGATGAAGTAACGGATGACCCGCTGCTACAGGTGATTGGTGCTTGGTTCAAAGATGTTTAAAGTATAGTCAGTATAGTATGATCTTGTGACCCTGCTTCTGGTGCCAAGTATCAACTCTGGAAATTGCAAATAAACTCTGATCAACAAGTTGCACGATTCGGAATCGTCACTGAGAGAGTTGGACATTTGGCATGAAATTAAAAAATATCAAGCGAAAAGCAATCATCTACAATCTAGCCGTTCCAATCTTCCACACCTGCCCGCTGCCCGCTGCCCCCACCTTGTGCGCGGTCAGCACGCGTTGGACGAGTCCACCTTCCAAATCCCAAACCTGCAGATTCCCACGCTCGTCGCCAGTGACCACCGACGCATCATCCACCAGCGACATGCACCTGGCACCGGGCGCGCACGATTCAATGGCGGTGCCAAACAAACGAGACGCGTCGTCCGATCCAAGACTGCCCACCTATGTCGCATTTCTCTGTTGGGCAATTGTTTTTCTGTATTTATCAATTATTAAGTACTGTACCAGTATCTATTAAGTTATTTGGTTCGTGGGAGACCTGAATGCGTGGGATCAAAGCTGTTGCGACTCCATGTTTCTGAAACTCCATGGGGATCCATGCATGTGATCATGGCCCTACTAGGTCCCCCTACTTTGCGAATGTCACACAAGTACTTGTCATTTAGGACATTGTCGGTGTCATCCTCGTCACGATTTTGACCAGAAAGACCAAAACCATGCCAATGTATGAAGCCTATCTTGGGTCAACTGTAATGCACCTGGCAAGTATCTATTTTTTAGTTACACTTACCTGACCTTTTAAAGTGTTTATATGGAAAATGTGCATGCGCCATCGACTTCGCAGCTGACAACAGGCCTTATCCTAGAAAATCAAGGAGTCATCCTATGGACCCTGCTGAGAAGGAAGTCATATTATGATAGCAAGGCGCAACCAACTCCTAAATATCCTCAGGTGTCCCTTTTCCAACCCTGTTCCCCTCTGAAGATTCCTGCCACTTCATAATAGGGTCCCCCACATGTTGATAGGGAGACCCCCAAGCAATGATTCCCTGCCACTTCATAATATGGTCCCCACATGTTTATAGGGAGACCCCCAAGCAATGATTCCCCAAACAGTGTGGAGTGTGGACACACTAGGGGTTCTTGCGGTACTAGAAAAGCAGCTGATGCATAGGTCGAATTCGCTGCTATTTACAGTACATTCATGCCTCTCGACATCGTCAATGTGCATTTCGACTGCGCAGGCTCGCAGAATCTGCGTGGGCACGGCGGGCGCTTCTAACGGCTGCGCTCTTGTTGTGGTGCCGTGCGCAGTTTCGCACATGGTGATCACTTTTCGTGGCAGGCGCAAGGGAAACCTCATGTTTTGGTGCTCCCAAGTCGACTTTTCGTGGCAGGTGCAAGGGATCGGAGCTGTTCTACTTCGATATGCAGTTGTCGTGGCAGGCGCAGCACTTTGGACATGGTGGTGGATTTCGTGACAGGCGCAGTGAATCGTGACTTTTGGATCGTTTGCAGATTTCGTGGCAGGCACAGCAGTCTGTGACCCTCGATGTGCAGATTTCGTGGCAGGCGCAGCACTCGGTGAACCTTGGACGTGCAGATTTCGTGGCAGGCAACATATGTTTGTTTCTGGAGCAAGAATTCAACCGATTGAAGGACAGTGTGCATCGTTTACCGATCTCCAGTTGCAGGAAGTTGATCAGATCATGATCATCATGAGGTGTTTGCCACAGGAAATACACAGGCATCTTGCCTTCCATGGCAAATCAACCACAATGAAGGAATTGTTAGAGTCTCCGTCATTTTACGAAAGACAGTCGCGAGCATTAGAGTTTGCACGCGGTAGCCAGAAAGGAAACCCAGTTGGATATGACAAACCACCTAAGGGTGCAGGCAAGGACACAAAGTGTCGTCGATGTGGGAAGCCAGGTCATTTCGAGGAGGATTGTTGGGCAAAGTCACCCAAGCGTACCGACCAGGACAAAGGGAAAGGCAAGGACAAAGCAAAAGGAAAGGAGAAAGGCAAAGGAAAGCCACAATCCCCACACCGCGATGGTAAGGGGAACAGCACTTTGTGAACCTCGAAGTGCAGATTTCGTGACAGGCGCAGCACTTTGTGAACCTCGAATTGCAGATTTCGTGGCAAGCACAAGGACTTGGTGAACCTCGAATGGCAGATTTCGTGGCAGGTAGAGGACTTGCATGGTGAACCTCGAAGTGGAGATTTCGGGGAAGGTACAGCACTTGGTGAACCTCGAAGTGCAGCTCACTCTCTCTCTCTCTCACTCTCACTCTCTCTCACTCACTCACTCACGCTCACACTCACACTCACTCTTCACTCATACTCACACTCACACTCACTCACACTCACACTCACTCACACTCACAGTCACAATCACACTCACTCTCACTCACTCACACACGCTCACACTCACCCTCACACTCACTCTTCACTCACACACACATTCACACTCACTCACACTCACATTCACAATCACACTCACTCTCACTCGCACTCACTCTCCCACCCTCACTCTCACTCACACTCACTCTCACTCACACTCACATTCCAATCACACTCCCTCACACTCACACTCACTCTCCCACCCTCACTCACACTCACTCTCACTCACACTCACTCTGCCACTCTCACTCACACTCCCTCACACTCTCACTCTCACTCACACTCACTCTCATCCACACTCACTCTCACTCACACTCACTCTCACACTCACTCACACACTCACTCACGCTCACACTCACACTCACACTCACTCTCCCACACTCACTCACTCTCACTCTCACTCTCACTCTCACTCACACTCACACTCACTCACTCACCACCACCGTCACCACGATCCCCACCTTCATCACCACCATCACCTCTCTGGACCCCAATGCGTCTAGATCTCTAGACTTTCTGCTTATAGACCTCACACAGACTGTTTGGGGTCTCTTGCCGGGATATGTTTTTAAAAGTCTATGTCCCTTCTTCCCAGAGGGTTCCTGAGAGGTCGGAACCCCAAATTTTCATACACCCCATATAATACCCATATAATGATGAACAGAAAACGAACAACGCCGCCACCGCCGACCTCCGTCTGACCACCTCGCCTGATCTCGCCGCTTAGCACCGGAAAGGTCTTCAACAGCTCGCCCGAGCGCAGGTCCCAGCGCCGCAAGGTGCAATCCTCGGTGGCCGATTTCGGCTTCTGCGCCGGCGCCGTGGCCGGTGGGCCGGCTGCGGTCTGGCGCCATATGACATACCTACCTCTTGAGTCTGAGGTACTCATGAAATCATTGATCCATTCTAGCTCCAAACCAAACGAAAGGATGCTAACACTGACCCGTCCAAGCTGGGGGGGCCTTTTTCTGCCTGAAACTGCAGATCTTTGAAGGCCGATAATTTGGCCCACCCTTGGTTGAACCAGCAGTTCGGCACCCACACCACAGCCTCCACATGCTGTTCCAGGCATCCATGGCCGCCGACAAAATGAGGCCCTGCGCCCAGTCCACGTGGATAGCAGTCACCATCTGAGTATGGCCGCGCAAAATCTGCAAACGCTGGGGCGCAGTCGTGTCCTCCTCGCCCTTGCTGGCCATGTCCCACCTACAGCCAGGCCGGCCGAGTTCGTTCGAGCTCGACCAAAACTGCGACATGCAGCTCGATGGAGAGACATCTGTCGCGCTTGGAGCGAAAAACAAACAACATGGAATTAGCGGGATAGTCTGGCCCAACGAAGGAAAACAAAGGCAAGGGTTTTGCAACCCTACCGACTGCCATAAGTAAGCATATAGCTGGTCACAAAACAAAATTCCGTTTGGTTTCCAGGAAGAAGTTGACAGGGACGATCAACAGAATCCTTCCAACACAAGTCTTGGAAATTCCAAACTGGTCTGCAATAAGACGTCTTTCAACACCAAACAAACATTTTCCACCAAAAAGATGCACAGTGAATTCAAATAATTAACCATTCTATATATAATCGTATAATATAATATATGGAACCTATATGAACCTATTATGATTAAACTTTTGCCTACTATAGGTTTTTTAGTGCATATTAGTGCTATAGCTGGAAAAACACTGGTATCATTCATTATGATCTCACCGCGCTCAACTCCAACGTCCGCTTTCTGCAGCTCGCCACACTTCCAACAGCTCGCCACAGCCGCAAATGGCGCTGTGCATCTTCCAGTTCACCGCCAGGGCACCGATACCTCCTGGACCTTGGGCAGCGTGTGGCTGCTGCGGCGGAAAGAGCTGGAGAGGTGGGAACCCGGCTTCAGAAAGCGTGCCGATGGTTTTCTTTCTTTTTGGGGGAGCGGTGAAAAGGGACTGAAGGGAGCTAGGTGCTGAAAGGAGGAAGAAAAAGGGTTCAGAATGGTCGAGAATCAGACTGGATGGTGCTCCGAACGATAGACCTTGCGCCCAATGTTTACACATGTTTACACTGTGGTGTTTGGTGTTGCCACCATTTTGAGACCTCACTTTCGCTCAACATATCTCCTAATAGTCCATGAGGTTAGCCCACCCAGCTCTTCAGCACCCACACCGATCCGTGGCTTTCGGACTCTGCCCCGCTGGGCCGGTGTCTCGGAGCCAGACCGAGCGTTGGGGACGAAGACCAATGTGTTTGTGGATGGAGACAGACAAAAGCTCCTCAATGTCAGCAAGTACCCACTCAAGTACCCGCAGTTCCATGGAAGAAGAGCGATTTTGTTTTGATAGAAACTGGTTAACACCCGACTTGAAGAACATGGTAAGTGGGTTCAATATGGTTCAATCCCAAGATATCCCAAGTAAGGGTGTTGAACATACCACCCTGCAAAGTTCCTATTAAATCATCAGCAGCTGGTGAGCACACCAGCTGGGCGACACTTGGCACATCCCAAGAAATCATCCAGAATGCTGTGTATTTGTATGCCCTCAATGTAGAAAGGCATGGAACATGTCCAAAACCTTGTCATCTTGATCATCTTGGGCGGGGCCAAAACCGGGGGGGAGCCTTTTCACTCTTTGAATGAACAGAAATAGACTACCGGCTTGGAGGTCACCACGGCTTGGAGCGGTTTTGACCCACCGTTCCCCATCTCCTTCTGCGGCTCGGACCGATGGCTTTCGGCTAAGCGACAGGAGCCCTCGACACTCCGAAAGGGACTGGAGCTATCCAATCTCCACAACCTGCAAGGCTTTGGTTGATCGAAAGGGAGTGAGAAGGCCACACTGAATTCAAGTCTATATAGACAGCATAAAGCAGAAGATGTGAACGGTATTGACTTGTGATGGAAGAGTATAGATGTAGTCTAGAGTAGGAGTGTGTAAGCATAGTATAGTTTGTAAGGGGCTTGTAACCCCCCAAATGGTGCGAGTTCGGATGGATGTGGACATTGAGCTCTCCGTTCTCCGGACCGCTCATCGACGCGGTCCACATCCCGCGCTCCAGGCTGGAGAACAAAGATCCCTGAAACACCGGAGACCGGGTAACACCTTTTGGTTGCACCCACCGGTTCCTGTCGAGTGGGAAAACCCGATTGGCCCGGAGATTCCCCGAAGAGATGACCAGTTGCCGTTCGTCGGGTCTACGAAAGCACGATGGGTTGCCAGCATCTCCGGTGTCACGAGCAAAGTTGGTGCGCGTTGCCAACGTTGGGAGAAAAAAAAGAGGCATGGCCAATGGCCGCATGGCCTCAACACTCAGCTACACCCTCCAGTGTTGGAGAACAATTATGCCCCACCATGGAGAATTCATCACATGTTTCCCATTGCGAACTCCTAGGAGCAAGGACGCTTTGTAATAGGGGCTCCTGGCATTGCGAACTCCTGGCATTGGTGTAGGTCATCGGTCACCAAAAATTAAAACAAAAATTCGCTTGCTATCGCTGGTTCCCTACTGACGACCCTGCTCATTCTACTACCTAGGTCGGCCGTTCTCATTTGAAGCATACCCATATGCATACCCATGTGGCTATAAAGAAGAAAACACACCCAGTGGACCACCCTCTTTCGTGAACAGAGTCCAGTCTTCCCAGTCATATGGCTGCGGGTTCGCGCCCGGAGCCGCACTGCAAGCAGGTTGACCGGGCTCGGTGGTGCCATGACCCACCCCTCTCGTCGCGTCCACGGATTCATCCAGGTCACTTGAGATCTGAACCCAGGCTACCACTGAGCATCCTGACAAGGCGTGAAAAAACAATGAAGGATGGCAAAAAGAAGACCATTAACATGAATCCATGAGGCCAAATGGAATCAGGATTCCTGCCCTCAAGACTCTGGGGGTCTTTGGTACAGGGCTTTGGCCAGCAAGCAGTCTTTGAGGCAAAGGTCCTAACAAGCGTATTCGATAGCAGCTGTTGGTCAGCTTTGGTTGACCAACCACAGCCTTCGGATCTGAAGCTGAAGTGCTAGATTTTGGTCACACCCCCAGTCTCTCTCTCACAAAAAGCACTAATGTGGCACATACTTCTCTCCATCCAACTGTGTCTTACCAAAGGAGAAACATGTTACAGTTCAAGAAGAAAGGCGCCTATAGCTTAGCAATCCAACATAGAATCACAGAATCCCGAATTGCCAGTCTGCAAACGTTCATGCTGTGTCCCAATTCCCGACCAATCTGCGGCATGGACCCCATGTGGCGAAACCACCCAGGACCATCTCCTGTGACTCTTCCAATCCACCTCTACACACCTCGGTTCCGCGTGGGAGGGCGTGGGAGGGCGTTTGGCGTTCCGATATTCTTTGGTCCGGAAACGGGGAAACGGGCCCAACCCACCAAACAACGGGCGGAAATGCCAAATTGGCACTGAATGGCCACGATGCGTCGAGATGCCGATGTCTCCGCCGTTTTCAGGGCCAAACAATCGAAGCAGCGGTACTCCAAGGGTTCGATCGCATTTTGTTGGGGTGGGCACAGTGTGTCCTTCCAACTCAAACTCCTGTATATAGTGGCTCCATTAAATCCCAGGCTGCCTTCAAGGTCTCCTTGTTCTGAGATAAATCTGCATTGCAGATGCCATTCCGAATTGCAGAATGCACTTCTTTCACCACGAGGCCCTAAGACGGATGAGCGTGCGGCTTGGCCGACGCGGAACAGCTGACGAAGGACACAAAAGGTGCACACAAAAGCACACTAAGCACTGCTAGAAATGATGAAATCCAAATAATTCAAGTGCTGCAGGCTCGAAGGAAAAGTGACACCTTCCAGGCTTTGATCGAAAGAGTCACCAAACGTCAAAGTCCGCAGACTGCTTGGCAAGGTGACACCTTCTAAACTCTGGTTGAAGAAATTGCCGAAGCTCAAAGTCTGCAGGCTGCTTGGCAAGGTGACACCTTCCAAGCTCTGGTCGAACATGTCGCCGAAGGTCAAAGTCTGCAGGCTGCTTGGCAAGGTGACACCTTCCAAGCTCTGGTTGAAGGAAAAGCCGAAGGTCAAAGTCTGCAGACTGCTTGGCAAGGTGACACCTTCCAAGCTCTGGTTAAAGTAGGCGCCGAAGGTCAAAGTCTGCAAGCTGCTTGGCAAGGTGACATCTTCCAAGCTCTTGTCAAACTCCTCGCTGAAGGTCAAAGTCTGCAGGCTGCTTGGCAAAGTGACACCTTCCAGGCTGTGGTTAAAGTCCTGGCTGAAGGTCAAATCCTGCAGGCTGCTTGGCAAAGTAACGCCCTGCAAGCTCTGGTTGAATTTCTCACCAAAGGTCAAGACCTGCAAGTTGCTTGGCAAGGTGATGCCTTCCAAGCTCTGGTTGAAAGCAAAGCCGAAGGTCAAGGTCTGCAGGCTGCTTGGTAAGGTGACACCTTCCAAGCTCTGGTTAAAGTTCTCGCCAAAGGTCAAAGTCTGTAGGCTCCTTGGTACAAAGACATCGTGCAAGCTTTGGTCAAAACAGTTGTCGAAGGCCAAACTCTGCAGGCCTTTTGGCAGAGTGACACCTTCCAAGCTCCGGTTGAAACAGTAGCCGAAGGTCAAAGTCTGAAGGCTGCTTGGCAAGGTGACGCCATTCAAGCTCTGGTTAAAGAAACGGCCGAAGGTCAAAGTCTGAAGGTTGCTTGGTAAAGTGACACCTTCCAAGCCTTGGTCGAAACAGTCGCCAAAGGTCAAAGCTCGCAGGCTGCTTGGAAAGGTAAGTCCTTCCAAGCTTTGGTTGAAACTGTGGCCGAAGATCAAAATCTCCAGCCTACTAGAAAAGATGACACGGTCCAAGCTTTGGTCAAAACAGGCGCCGAAGGTCAAAGTTTGCAGGCTCTTTGGAAAAGTGACACCTTCCAAGCTCTGGTCGAAACAGTGGCCGAAGGTCAAAGTCTGAAGGCTGTTTGGCAAGGTCACACCAGTCAAGCACTGATTAAAGTCCTGGCCGAAGGACAAATTAAGTAGGCTGCTTGGCATTGTGACACTTTCCAAGCTCTGGTTGAACTTGTAGCCAAAGGTCAAAGTTTGCAAGCTGGTTGGCAAGGCGTCACCTTCCAAGCTCTGGTCAAAAGCGTAGCCGAAGGTCAATGTCTGCAAACTGCTAGGCAAGATGATACCTTCCAAACCCTGGTTGAACGTGTCGCCGAAGGTCAAAGTTTGCAGGCTGCTTGGCAAGGTGACACCTTCCAAGCTCTGGTTAAAGTGTGCGCCGAAGGTCAAAGTCTGCAGGCTGCTTGGCAAGGTGATGCCCTGCAAGCTCTGGTTGAATTTCTCACCAAAGGTCAAGACCTGCAAGTTGCTTGGCAAGGTGACACCTTCCAAGCTCTGGTTAAAGTCCTTGCCAAAGGTCAAAGTCTGAATGCTGCCTGGCAAGGTGACACCTTCCAAGCTCTGGTCAAAGTCCCCGCCAAAGGTCAAAGTCTGTAGGCTGCTTGGCAAAGTGACACCCTTCAAGCTTTGGTTAAAGCCACTAAACTCAACGAAGATCAAAGTCTTCAGGCTGCTTGGCAAGGCAACACCTTTCAAGCTCTGGTTGAAACGGGTGCCGAGGGTTAAAGTCTGCAGACTAGTTGAAAAGGTGAAACCTTCCAAGCTCAGGTCGAATATGTCAGACAAGATCAACGAGACAATCCCATCAATGGCTGTCGCATTGCCTTCCAAGGCTCGCTGCAGACTCAATGCTGCTTCTCCAGCAGACACTTTCCTGGCCACGAATGTCACCTCTTCGCCAATCAGTTGCTGTAGCAGTGGCTGGGAATGGTCGAGGACCTGACCACCAGAAGTCAGCACCAGCCTTCGCCCGGAACTTGTCGCGCCACTTTTCTCTGCAATGATTCTTGATAGATCATCCACCTTGGATGAGCTTGAAAGGTAATGATCGAATGACACCACAGTGTATTGTTATCAAAGGGCCGTCCATTACACTGCCAAATGGATAGAATGGGCATCACCCTTATTTTTGCATTCCGCCGAACTGCGAACAATACATGATTCAACAACTCCAGGCCACGGTGGGAGCATCCTCAACTGAAAGGTGAAACGTTGAGCCATCCATGCCATGGATGCTCAATTTGCGTCTGGTCGTCTTGCCTTCAGCAATCTCCGCTGATGGTTGCGCTGTTTCTGCATCTTTTCTCGGTCTCTCAGCACACCTTGCTTCTGCCACTGGCCTCGGTGTTTGAACTTCCAACATTTCACCTACCCCCTGACGAACTGCCCCGTGAAGGATATAAGTTCCTTCGTAGAGACTTGGATGAAAGCATTGGGCGCTTCGTGCACGCTTTTTGGATTCAGCATGCCCTCCATCCAATGCACGCTTGGCCCTCTGAAGAACATGTGTGAGATCCGGCATGTTCTTCAAATCATTGTCTCATGAAACAGGCTGAACATCTTGTCTTCTCAAGATCTGATAGATTTATCATGAACTACGAGCGGCATGGCCGCTTCTCACCAAATGGTCAAGGCGCAAGCCCATGCTTCCATCACCTTTGGATTGCTCTCTGGTCCAAATCCACCAAGCCACATGAGCCGCTCCGCCTGGCGCAGCAGCCGTTGGGCACTTTTCACATCTTGGCAAAGCACGCTCAGCAGCGCCTCGTCGTCGGCCTCTGCGAACAAGGCGGCCGCATTGACACTTGCACTCGAGGCACCGGTGCCCATGGCGAGGCTGTAGGTGCACAACAGGGCATGGGGTGGAACAAACAAATATGATTCATCAAACAAACATTTCCCTTTTTATGAATTCAAACATGATCAACCATGTCACAAATGGGTGGATGAATCTCACATCTGCAGAGTTTTCTGACATCTCCTGACTTGTTTTTCTAACTTCTCCGATGCCTCTATTGACCGACCAAATACTACAAAACAAGGAAATGATACTCATGTTGGATTAGGGCAAGACTCTCGTGAAAGCAAAAAACAGGCCGAATGTCCCGTACTTCGACCATCAACATGAGCATCGGCCACATGGCGCCAGGCCAGTTGCGACGAAATGCTCACCTTCGCAGCTGAGCTGGATGGAATGCCCAGCAAGCTGCATCAAAGATGTTGTAGGGACCGAAGATACCGATTCTGTAGACGTCAAGTGGTTGTAGACGTGATTTTGCTGGGGATCAGTGCATAAAGTCAGCATCTTGGCCTCTTCTCACCTGCTTGTGCAGGTGGGACGGGGCGCAATCCAACCAGAGACGGGGCGTTGCAAACGGAACGCGTTGTCAGCTGTGCACAGTCGTCACTGCTTCCACTTGTTGGGCAAATCCACACGGTAACTCGCAAAAAATGACAGACTTACAACTGACTGATCATGCTGGTGGTGTAATGATGTGCGTCCTTAGCACCTTGAGCATTTTCTAGGCACATTGACAACTTGACCAGACGAGTCCAAATGCCTTCTACATGCCTCAGCTTGCTTGGGGACCTCGCCGACCTTTCTTCCGGGATGGAAAACACTGGTCACGTCGTGTCTGCTGGAACCGAACCCGCATTGCCACACTGGTCGAAGCGGTGTTCGTCGTGGTTCTGCACAACTCTTCACGAAAACCGAAGATAGATGATGATGCCTCAAGGGGTTGATTCGAACCCTAAACCCACCCCTTGATTCGATGATGCCCCGATCAAATCCCTTAGTTTTCCTCCCCGATCAAAGACCAAGTCTTCGCCGAGGTACAGCACTTCACTGCAATGCCCCGTGAAGGTCCTACGCGGATCTTCCAACGTTTCAATGAAGTTGCGCCAAACGTTTTTCTCCCATATGGGCCATATTAGGGCTGGGGTGTGTCTCTGTTTTTCAAACAGGGTAACCCCCCTGGAGCCCCATAGGTGTCTATGTCCGGTCGTTGCGGTTGGGGTATCGTAGTTACAGTTACTTTTCAACCATGCGGAAGATCAATTCTAGAGAAATACGTCCACACAGCTCGGGCACGAGAAATCGCCCCACCGCTCAGAAACGAAACAAACCATCCCAAACGCCCAGCCCAGCCAGCCCTTCCCAGCGAGTTTCTGGGATGCTCCTGAGCACATTTCCATAGAAGTTCCACAGTTTCAGCGTGTGGTCCGCTGAGCCTGTGACCACGTTCCTGCCGTGACCGAAGCGTCAATGGCTTTGTCACCGAAGCTGACGCGTTGGAAGAGCCGTCCCTGCTGGTAGCTGGATTTTGAGTTCATGGCCAAACCCCCATCAGCAAATGCACTTCTTTCATCCTCTTTCCAGTTTCGTGTGGATTTCACATCCTCACATCCTCACATCTGTCGGGCAACGCTTCCCATGTTGGCCCAAACAAATCCCTGAACCATCAACTGCAACAGCAGAATAACCGATCTGCATACGTTGGAGGACGTGAACTCCAATAGAAACGGACACTCCATGCTCCATGTCTGAGAAAATTATTGACATGTTTATCTACATTAGGCTGGTTTCAGGTTTTGATTTTAGATATATATTCAATGGATGGGGTGTTGTGGGACATGGATTTCTTGATTATTTCTGATCTTTGTGAGGCCCATGGCTCTCACACCGCTCCCAGATGCGGTAGCATGTGTCCAAGAGTGAGAAGTGGACACATGGCACTGCGCACATGTGCCGCAGTTTTTGTGCCTATACGGTGCCATGTTTTAGTGCCAAATTGGCATCCGCGATCTTTAAGCCGCTCAAACCAGAAGTGGAACGCCCTCAATTGGAAGGAACGATCTGAGGCGAACGAAGGCGATCCTTTACACACACGCCTCGAAAGAATCTGGGCCCAGTTGGACCCCAAAGACAACGTCGACCAAGACCATCCAACACCATCCAACACCTATATTGATTGGGGTTCTCCCTATTCTACGAGAAATACGCACGCATCTGCTTTCGGGTCCCGGCTGACCTTCCTTTGCAACCACCCATCCTGCCTGAGTTGACTGTTCAAATACTGACATATACCTGACTCCCTGGCCAACCAACCCTAAAAAGAAAAGCTTTGGTTTTTTTTTTTCCACTTGTTCTACCGCCCCAGGGGAAAACTCATCGCCACAAAAGGTCAAAGGTTGCCCGATGACTTGGGTAGGATTCTGACATGGAGAAACCTCTGTGGCCTCTGTGCCAAAAACATGTGAGTGTTGGACACCTTCCCAAGATTCCTTCCAAGAACCCTACACTGGGCTTGCGAGTAGACGTCCTTGAGCCCCAGTCCACTGAAAAGCAGTTGAGGTTGAGCTTGTGTGGATCCTGGCGCTGAAGTCTGGACTTCAGGAAAGAGGGACACACAAGGGAAACCCTCCCGCCCAAGAAAGCCTGCTCATTTCAATGTGCCAATATCGAAAAAAAGATACTCCCAAAAAGATCTGGCCATGTGAATCTCACGAGCCAAATCCAAACTTCCCGAAGTGGGCCCCCCAAATACACGCCAATCCAACGACCAGCAAGGAAAAAGATACACATACTTGCCCCAACCTTCCATTTTGCTTGCTTCATCGCATTGAAGAAGACACACTTCGAGGGAAATAGCTGTTCGCCCCGTTCGCACTAGAGTTGAAAGGTGTCAAGGTGTCGACCACTCGAGACAGACCACCTCCCTTCGCACCTTGAGTTTTTCCAAGAGCTTGATGTCCTGACCGGTCGCCCCACGGCACGGCACCAGGCACCAAGGACCGTCGCCATCACGGTCCAACGTCTTCCGATGGTTTCAGTGGTTGGTTTCACGGCAGTGGCTTGGGTGGCGTAAAGGATACTTAAGCAGATCCAAATCCACCCAGTCACCACCCAGTGTATAGATGCCAGTGTCTTATCGCGGGGGTGGCAACATCCATTTGACCCAGAATATGTATATCAGCCAGGACCATTGAGAGGCAATCTCTATATATATAGATAGTCCATGCATGGGTCAGCTCTTATAGATAAATCTGTCTCCATTCCCTGTTTCGCTTGGGATACCCGGTTACCCATGTTGTTTTTCAATACCATGCAATACCCCTATCACAAACCAAGAGGAAATCCACATCTGTGAAACACCAAAGTATCCTTCGTTCAGCCCTTGAGGGGAGAAAAAAACACCAATCACCCATTGAAATGTTCATGAAGGGACTGCTGAAAGACCTTGGTTCCATCTGGTTCCGTGGAAACAAGTTCACCCCGCTGTACTTGGCGTAATTTTTGTTCCGTCTGGAACCGTTTTCACTTCCACGTCCCCGTCGCAGGTGACGTCTGCGATTTGGTTCACACTGAGACCCACACATCTTCCACGCTGGTGTATCCTTCGAGACGCGGCGTGGTGGGTGTTTTTCTTAAGATGGGTGGCTGGTGGTCAGCATGCTGGAGGTGCTGGTAGCAATGTAAATTCAGTTTTTTTGTCTCAAAAAATTCCAAACAGTTTGCTGCTAGTTTAATCCTCTGTGCAAAAATTCCTCGTGGCGCCGGTTTTGGGGGGATCGCTTTGTTCCTGACTCATAACCTTTTGATCTGGGCCAAACTTCATCTAAAGGATATTCAATGCTCCTCATCCGTCGTTTATGTGCTTGGGAGCAGTTCCTTTTCATTATGTTGTGGGCCATGATGTAGGGAAACATGTCGCTTAAACCGCGCATTCTTCTCATCTCGGGACAGGTGCCTGGGAGGTCAACGTCGGTGACCATCTATTCATTTGACCCCCACCCATCCTGCCATCTCGACTCACTGTGAAACTAGTTTTCAATGACCGAACTCATGCCGAGGGGCTCTGATTGCTGGGAGTGCGTACACCGATGGCCTCAAGCACATTGCCAGTCTTGTCGAATTGCTTGATCTCGCCTCAGTCTCGCGAAAAGAGACTCAACAACTCATGGAGAGAGAGGGGCGAAAGCAAAACCCATGCACCAACCACAGCCCATGCAAAGCTGTAGCAGGCAAGTACCATTTTGCAGCTAGAACTGATTTTTTGTTGTGAGCTGGGTGAAGCCATCGGTGGGGACTCATGGCGATTGTGATACTCTATCGTTTTGTAGGGCTTCACTCATCAGTCGCCCCACCACTCACCGCAACCCATTGGAGGCTCTCGGCTGTTTCTCAAACAGTGTGACTAAGGGTTCTTGCGGTATAGGTTAGTTTGATTGGAGGTGCATGCTGATCGGCGTTTGCGGCTAAGTGGCTGCTATTTATGGTACATTCATTCATCTCGAGGTCTTCCAAGTGCATTTCGACTGCGCAGGCTCGCAGCATCTGGTGGGCTGGCACAGGTGCTCTTCGAGACTGCGCTCTCGTTGTGGTGCCATGCGCATTTTCGGGTTTGGTGATAATATTTCGTGACATCACCACCATCACCACCACCACCACCTCAACCACCATCATCACCACCTTCACCTGCAACTT
>CAXAMN010028950.1:295900-330990 GCA_963970005.1 Durusdinium trenchii | reverse complement strand
ACCACCATCATCACCACCTTCACCTGCACCATCACCACCACTATCACCACCACCGCCGCCACCACCACCTCAACCACCATCATCACCACCTTCACCTGCACCATCACCACCACTATCACCATCATCACCACCATCACCTCTCTCTGGAGCCCACTGCGTCCAGATCTCTAGATCTTCTGCTTCTACACCTCCAGACCGTAGACTTACCATTAGACACACTGTTTGGGGTCTCTTGCCGGGATAATCGTGTTGTAGGGCATCCCGTCCCTCCAACAAGAAATGGATAGAAATTGCCACGGCAATTCCAACAATGTCAACTCAATTAATTCCTCCTCAGCCAGGCAAAACCTAAAGTTCTTGACTTTTGAGGCAAATTCTACAACAGACCCACTGTCAGCCGTTGGTCAATGCGTGGTCTCAAGAAGGGGGAGGCACAATACTGCACCAAGTTCAAGAAGACATCCAAGTTCACTCCGAGCCGCGGAATTTGACTCAACCCCGGTGTCCACGGAGCAGAACCAACAAATCTACGGACAACAATAAACACAAAACCATGAAAGTGATGCACTGCTCATGCACTCACCTAGACTGGTTTTTTTCGTCGGATGTAGATCGATCGATCGATCGATCCGTCTGAAACGGAGACGTTCATCACCGGGCCAAGGGACCATTGTAGGAGACGCTCATCACCGCTTCAAAAGGGATGGAGGCCACCGCCGCAGCCTCCTCTTCACTGCGCTTCAGGGCGGCCTGAAGTAGAACGAAAGCGGAGGAATGGAAGCGGTTGTTTTTGGTAGAAAGAAACAATATTGTAGTATAATACTGTATTGTTGTTTAATTAATTATAACATTGTGATTGGTATCCAGAGTTATTAATGTAGTTTGACTCTGTTTGACTTCTATTGTGTTCCATCGAGATAGATTTCATACAACCACAGTTAAAAAACATAAACGACATAAACGTGTGTGTTGTCTTTCATGTTCGTTGTCCATGTTTTTCCCGACTTCAAGAAGCATCCGAAAGAAGTGACTGGTCTTCCAAACCAAAAAAACGGCAAACCGCTTCACCGAAGGGCCTTTGTCCACGGAAAACAACTTACTTTTTTTTAAAACAACGCCTTAGCCCCAAATTCCAATCACTTAGGGACAAAACACCACCCCTTTGTGACTCCTGGTTCTTTTGCATGTTTCTTCCAAACGGCTTTGCAAAACCAAAACGCCTTCGCCCTGGCGACGGACAGCGCGTTGGTGCGACGGACGGACCGACGGTCCCTCTGGACCCACCTGCAGATCCGGCACCTGAGACGAAGGACGACCGGCTGGGGAGTGAATCCAGTGAGAGATTGTAGCTATCCACACCTAGAACTTGCTCAATGCTATACTGTTCAATGCTATACTGGATCAGCAAGTTCCAGGTCTCACAAGCTTTACACACCTAGAACTTGCTGGGTCTTCCAAACCAATTCCCCAGTGTTGTGCTGGACTTCCAGTGTTGTGCTGGATCCGAACTTCGATCCATGAAGTCGTGCCGGTGAGTCGTACGGAAACAACGAACACCCTCGATTGGACGATCTGCTGAAATGGTTCCGCGGAATGTGTCGATCTGGTGGTGGACCTATCCGGCTGAAACTTGGGATGCACAGTTCTCTTCTACTTGGGCAATTGCTTTCTAGGGATGGTCTCCACAAAGGACTTTCCAATGGGACTTTCAAGCCGCAGAGGATGAGCTCAAGACTAAGGCCTCTCAGCCTCTAAAGAGACCGTAAAAACCATGTAAAGCCTGGAGTTCCGGAAGGTGTTCTGTGAAACAGCGGAGCGGGGGAAGCTCCTTCATGCTCCTTCCTTCAGTTTGATTCCTGGCGCAGTAAACAAACAGGACAAACCAGCCACTCGCGTTGGGCGAGCCATGCAGACAAGTGGAGAGCCTCCAAGAAAAAAGAACAAACGAAGCTTTCCAGTGGGGTGCCCCAGATCCTTGACGAAGTTCACCTATAATATAAACATGGTTGGTTGCTCTTTATCAACCGGATGAACTACAGCAAACATCAGCATGCAATTCACACCTTCCCCTACCCTAGCATACCCTCCTTCTCCCTCAGATACTGAACCACCGGCATACGCCAAGGCACCCATTGGTTGGCCTTCTTCTTCCCCGTGACGCTCTTCTTGCCGCCCTGGGTCCAGGCCACAAACCTCGCTCGAAAAAACCCGCGGATGTGTCAAGGTCATCTTTCATGGAAATCCAATCGAAGATCTTTTTCCATCCGGGGTTCTCTTGAAATGGCAAACCAAGCTTTAGACTCAGTTGACTCCCAAAAATCACCACCTGGAGTATCCTGGAGCGGTTTGGGAGTGGATCGGGAGCAGAAACTTCAGCAGGTGAGGTCGGGAGTGGATCACCCCGAAACGACGCTGTTCACCGACCACCCGGGCAGCTAATAGGGAACTGCATATCACCGAAGGGCAATCCTTCCACCATCCTTTGTTCTTGCAGATCGATACACATGAAATACACATGCTGAAAAAACACATATATAAAGGTTCTATATACTCAGAAGGGCTCCTGGCCCATATCCTCAGGTTCGGTGGTTAGACCCCAAAAAATCCACCCCAACAAGCCCTAGGGATACAGTATATGGTTCTATGTATATATATACATATGTCATCATATGTTCATTACTAGCACTAGCACAGAAATCGATCGCAGACTAGCCGCTTGAACAACTACCAGTCCAACGGGAAAAGACTAACGCAGGCAGACCCCAAACTCCAACCAAATAGCTTCCAACATCTTCCAACCTAGAAGCGATGGCCTCCAACTCCAACCTACTAGCGATAGCCTCCACCCAGTTAGTTTCAGTTCTCAACTGCGCCATGCCGAATGGTCTGCAGGACGATCCGCTGGAAGTTTGAGTCTGGAGTCTGGGGTTCAACCGAGTCTGGAGTCTGGAAGATGATCCGTTGGATCTCTACACTTCTTGAAACGAAGTGGAATCTAAGCAGGAAGACCCGTATTTCCTCTTTTTTCAGGATGGTGTGCTCAGCTTCCATTGTCTGAGGGAAGATACAAGGTACGAGTAATATACTGTGATCCATAGGGATCCCCAAATAGATAGAAACATATAGAAACGGTTTCCAATACATTTTTAGTGGGGATCTACATTTCTATCTATTTGGGGTTCTCTATATATGGCTCAAAATAGCGAAACCAAGACCCACCAAAACCCACAATCGAAACCAGGCTGATGCCATTGAGCGGCTCATTGTAGTCGATGGCCCCATCGTTGTTGGTATCCACCTGGTGGCGAAGACGAGGATCTGTCTGGTCATCTCGAGTCGTACCCCCAGGACGAATGACTGGACCCTGGCACCCACCCCAGTCCCAACCGAAACGAAGGTACGACAGGGTCGCCCAAACGGGATATATAACGTGAATCCAGGGCACCCGCCCGGAACTCTAAGGAACTCCAGGGCCGTTTTTTCGGTCCCCGCTTCGACTTCGGTTCGAGCTGGAAACCACAGCAAAGCCTTTCAACAAAAAACGGCGTCGTCTTACTAAGTACACTTACTAAATAACCTGTTGAATAACGCCAGAATCGTTGGACTCAGTTGAATGTGGATGATCTAACGGGTATTACTAAGTCTGTGGGCCTCCCTTAAGATCTTCCCGATCTCCGCCACGGTGATGTCCTTGTTGATCCTGGCGGCTTCGCCCCGGTGTTCGCGAGGATCCGGTTCGCTGATCCTGGATGAAGCGGTTCCGCTGAAGTCCTTCGGATAGACTCTGACGTGGATGGCACGGGCCCGTTAAGGAAGTTCCTTTACACAATTTTACAAAGAGGTGATTTTCCACTTCCATGTGAATGAGTCCGAGTGTAGACCTAAGCTTATTGAAGGATGTTGATAGGGGTCAGTACGACATTCATGCTCATTTTCAAGCTGACCTGGCCTTCCGTTAAAAGCAATAACCAGACCCTTCAGCCATCACCTTGTCAGTTGGACCAGTTGTGGGCTTTCCACAAAGCTTGGGAAGTTGGACCAGCCGGTGTATGTAGAAAGGATCCAAGGCTCAAAAAGGAGCTTGCCCTAGGGCTCCAACCACCTCCGTTTCGAAGGTGGTTGGGGTGGATTTTTGGGGTCTAACCACCGAACCTGAGGATATGGGCCAGGAGCCCTAGGGTTGGTCAGGTTGATGCCTTCAGTTTCTCGTGAAAAAAGTCCACTGACTGGGGTGGGCATAGCGTCTCAGCTCGAATCGGTGTGTGGAGGAGTTGGAGTGCCACAGTACTAGCCACAGTTTGCATTCAGTGCTTGTTTCCACTGCCTTTGTTCATCTGGTCAAAGGAGCAAGACCAGCTCAATGGAGACCAGCGGGTCCAGACCTGCAGCCTCCTGGGGTCCAAATCCTCCGACCGAACTGGCCCGACCAGGTGAGCACGTTCTGGAGCTCTGTGACGGAGATCCTGCGCTGGTGGAAGGAGCGTCAGCTGAAGGGGCTGCTGTTTCAGGATCCAAACATATCCAAACCAAATGCCTTTCAAGGCCTTTGAACGAAGGCCATGGGACAAGGTCTCTTGAATATGTTTAACAACAACACATAAACACACAGCCAGAAACAAGCCCAGTGAGCGACATAAATCGCATGCCGGGCACCCCAAAAATCCCTCAACTTCTTGGAAGTCCTCTTCGACATGGGAGATGAGACAGACCACCCACCTCTCAGCGAGAAGTAAAAACCGCTCGGAGGTGGAGGAGGTAAACGTACGCAAACACGTTTGCACCGTTTCCCTGGAACCCGAGAGGGGGCACCTCCGACTGCTCCTGCTCTTGCACTCTGGGCTGAGTGACCGAGACCCATGTCTTCGCGAGCGCTCGAGGGTACAACTGAAAAGCTTTGCTTAGTACGAGTATCCCGCAAGCTGATTGTAAGCCAGCGTTCTCAGGAGCTCAGTCAGATGTCTGCACGGTGCAAACTGCACAAGTACTTTTCTTTAGCTCGAGGATGCTTTACATCATACTGGAAAGATCTGGAAAGTGAAATGGTCTCAAGCTTGGCTTCGTACAAGTGGTACAAGACAGTCTCTCCAGCGGTCCGCCTTCGGCCTTCCTCCTCTCTCTGGCCCCTCCTGCTCGCCCTCTGCAGCTACCTACCTGTTCGTCCGTAAGCCTCAGCTCCTCCTTTGCGGCCTTCCTGTTTCAGAACGCACTTTGCTTTCAAGAAGATTTCTCCTCCCAAGATCCCCCAAGACCATTCCCCCTGCCGGTACAGATTCAAGGGTAGCGGGTATAGCACAAATGTCCGGTTGAGAGGGCAAACTGTCTAAACCGATCATACCTCATTGCCGCTACCTCATCGCAAACCCGTCCTGCCATTGCCATCCTTGTCGAAGCGTTTGAAGAGCTCCTGCGACGAGGTCGCTGGTGTTTCCAGTGTTTCCAAAGACTCAAGCCAAAACCAGGACTCCCCTTTTGGGGGGGCCTGGTCTAGTGGCTTCCATCGATAGCCCCAAAAAGAGTCTGTGTGTGTGCGTTCTTGTTCTTTTACCATGAAGGTTACCCCAACCGTGGGTCCTGGTAGAAACCCTGGTGGAAACACTCATGGTTCCAATTATTTTTTTACGTGGGATCTACTGGGTCCGGAATTTGGATTCAGCCAAGGAGCGTTGTGACGAAAGCGCGGTTTCACGGTCGGATTCCCCCAACCAAACACGCATGAAACCTGACCCCGAAGCCAGAAATCCCTAGAATCTATACAGGTTAACGACGGTTAACCAAAGTATCCACCGGTTGTTGGATTTTCAGTGGGGAAACAAATCCCCCAAAAATGGTTATCCACTTTTCCTGGGTGGGAAGCCCCCCCAATCGACCCTGCTTCCTCCACAGTTGGTTCATTTAGAGATGGAACTGCTGGACTGGCCGTACTCCGGACAGGAAGGAGACTCTTTCAAAGTACAGCAAAGGCCACAGTCCACAGTGTCTTGTATAATAAAGAACTAAAACGCGACGTGTTCGAGTCTGGGTGAATAACGCCAACAAAAAGCATGTATATACAGCAGCAAAACACAAATAACACCATGTCACGTCTTATAAAGTGAACGTGCTATAATGTGTCTTATAAAAAGATGTGTCTTATGACACAAAATTACAAAGTGAAACATGTGCAGCAGGCCTTGAGATTCTTGCTTGCTTCTCACGGAAAAAATGCCGAACCTGATGCTCCCCAGCGGGCCTGTATCTGGGTAGCTGACATGACCGCTGCGGGCGGTTCGCGAACTACGGGAGATGGTTGAAGTTTGCAGTAGTCCGGGGGCTCCAATATCGAGCAGAATGACAACGCTTATAGGTGATTGTTTGTATGTTAGTGGGCTAAAAGCCGGTGATTCGTTTGGTGCCCTTTTCGGTGATCAAGACAAGCACGGACAAATGTATCCAAATGCACAAGTCAAGTGAGTCAGCTGGGACGTCTTCAAATAAGTTCAAGTCATCCTCAAAGTCTTCTTAATCGGTCCACCTGTTTTGCATCGCCCACTGCAGCTGATCTGCGAGTACCAGTTTCACCACAGCCAAAGCGGCTGCAAGCACGGCAAAACGGATCAAGGAAGCCAGGATTGCAGCGTTGAGCAGGCCTACCACGGCCTGCGTAGTTGGGGTAAATCTCATCTGGTTGGTGATGTCAGCTCGCTTGGAAAAAAGAACACACATGAAAGGCCCGTGGCAATGGGATGGAACAACTCATCTATAAGTAGGACGTGTATCTCGAAGGACGTTTTTCCTCCGCACCGACCAGTCTCGACGGTGTCGCTTGGGTGTCGGTGCCCATGACCCGAAAAGCGGTCAGCGTCATGGTGGGCATCACCAAAGAATGTGTTGCCTCAAGCATGGGAACTGTTGAAAGGGGCTCAAAACAAAGTGGATGTGGATGATGAAAGGGGTGAACAACAACTTACAATCAAGAATGTGTTGCCTCTTGTTTTGAATGCTGAGGCAAAGGTAATGAGCCTGGGAACAAGCCTTAGCTTAGTCCTTGGTAGTACCCTCGCCCGCTGTGGAAGTGGAAGCCGCCACATGGAACTCTAGCCAAGCCGGTTTGGCCAAACCGTTGGTCACTGACTCACTGGTTTGGCCATTTCCGTCCGCCATTGGATACAAGAGATGAATTGGCAACGGAATCTCATCCCCCCCAAGTCTTTTTCATATTTGTTCTTACTCTGCTTTGTATATTCATGGTTCACAAGGATCGTCAACAAATCTGTATTCAAACCTTTTAAGAAAATAGCCCCCCAGGCTGAACTCTGCTCCTGCAATGGAATTCCGAACCGCGAACCTGGGGATGAATGGCTCGGCAGGTCCTTTTTTATTCGGCGGAGCAACTCATCTCTGAATTCAAGGACAAGACTCTGAACGTTATATAGATCTCTATTTCTTTGCAAAGGACAAAACACCTTCTTCTGCAACTCATCCCAACAAGAACTCTCTATCCGTCTATATGACCAAGTCATATGCACATACTGACCCCCGACGCGTTTCCCTCAAACATAGAGGTTAACCGGACTTTCTACCTTTTGGGCTTCTACTAGTCTGGGGCAACCAACCAGTGCATTTGAAGGTTTTGCAGGTGATCCATCCACTTTTCCTGGGGTAGGTCTACGCATCCAGTTTTCGGGTATTTCAATTCAATTGCCTTCCCCCTTCCTCCCCTTCCATCGGATCGACGGCTCCTGACGCCCGGTCCACCCGTCCATTTTCACCTCTCACGCGGGGTCGGGAGCACGCGGGGTCGGGACCGTGCTGTGGATCCACTGGAGTGCTCGTTGAGGAGTGCTGGCGAGTGTTTGGGCCTGGAGGGCAGGGGGGATGGAGGTGAAACAAGCGGGAAGAAGAAGAAAAGCACTCTTGTGAATCTCATCGCAGTGACAGTCCCAAGATCCTTGAAGTGATTTGGTCAACAGCTCAAAAAGAAGAGATGAGAAGGTGACTATAGACATACAATACAGGGGGACTGCACTAGACAGAGAATTTTCAATTTCATTCATTTGATCTTTATCACTCACGTGGAACACAACATCGTGATTTATAAGGCTGGCTCCAAGTCTAGTATTCATTCACCCCCATATTGAGGAAGACAAAGGATGAGGGCACCAGTAGCCACCGAGGGTCTTGTTCGCTTTCGCCCTCAAACGGAAGTCACTTCGACGTTGCCCTGGGATCCCGGACAGTGCTGTGGCCAGCCTTTCAATCGACACGAGCGAATCTGTCAGCAACATGGCACCAAACAGAATGGAACTCCCCAAAAGCGTCTCAGTCTCAGTATAGCTGCTACACAAATCATACTCAGATTTAACACATGACTACGCCATGGCCCATGGCCATCCCAAGTGCCCAACTTCCGGTCGCTGGCCCCGCCGCGTCGCACGACCTCGCCTCGACGGCCAGGAGAGCTGCGCGACGACCGAAGCGAAGGGTCTTCTCCTGGCGCGGCAGCGTCGGCGTCTCGGTGCGGACCGGTGAGGTCTGACATGGGACCGGTTAGGTGCTTTTCTATGGGTTTTGGGATGGGTTTGGGGATGGTTGTGGGACATCTGGGAGAAGGAAGCGAGGACTGCCAGGACCGCCTGCGACCCAACTGTGGCCGGCCAGGTACTGTGAAATGAGTTTGGGCAAAGGAAGCTGGACAGTTTTGAGCTCATCGAAAAGAACAATAAGAACATCCAGGGCATCCATCCAGGCGTTCTTTGGGCTGGATTGTTTCACGTCTCTTTCTGGGCTGAAACCTCCTCTCACTCTCTGTGGCCTTGAGAGCAAGGACCCAGGGCTCGTGGCTGAAGCTTTGGAACCTCAGCAAGGAGAGAAACCACGAGGATATGATTCCACTGACTTCCTGCGGAAAAAAAAATACCAAGGACCTACCAGTTCAGGACCAAGTTCCCCAAACCCCAGCGGAATTCCTCCCAAAGTTAAATACATGTCAACATATCATCTGCTTGAAATCTCGCCCCCATCATTCATGCAACGAAACCAAGCTGAATACCTGCATGCGCCCAGTGTTTCCTTGGACGAGCGGTTGAAACTCGACCTGGAAATACGCCGAGGACCCGGAGGTCCCGTCGAGAACATGACCTCGAAATGGAACGGTCCCTGTCTCACCCTGTCTTTGAGCCGATTGAAATCGGTCTGAGTGTGGTTCCTTGACGAAAACAAACAAAACTCTTTTTTACAGTGACAACTAGTGTTGATTCATTGTCTTGCACACCTGAAGTACTTGAAGACTCAAAATACTGGTATAGTATGCTGTGATCAAATGAGTTCGGATCTCCAACAAATCCCTTGTTTTCTTCATTGGATGTCTGGTATACGCTGGGTAAATTCAATCTCTTGCTACATATTGAATATTCTAGTAAAAAGAAGCTACTAGGAACAAGTGCATCGCTTCTAGTAACAAGTGCCTTACTAGTAGTAACAAGAAGCTATTAGTTGATTTAACTTTCTTTCTCTGCTCTGGCCGTTTAGATCCTGAACTCATAAAGGTCCACCCCAAAGGTCCACCGTCCTCGGCCGGTCTCCGCTGGGCACGGTTGATTCACTATGTTTCGCTCGGTTTCCTCGGACAAAAAAAACAAAGGTTAACGTGTTCTTTTCATCCTTTTCCTCGCGTTGTGTCGAGTCGTCGTGGGAAAGCCAAGCCCCCCCCCAAAAAGGTTGGACAACCTGCTCGTGGGCCACACTAAGGGCTCGAGCCGCTTCTTCCAAAGCTCCCAGAGTTGCGGCATCTGTGGTTCTCGCAGCTCCTTAGCGAGGGCGAGCGTGGCGAGCGAGGCTTGTCCAAAACACCAGGGGAAATGGTCAAGTGTAGTCTATGTGGCTTTGGAGACTTGAGGTAGTGTTATTTTTTTGTGGAGGGCTGATTCTTATGAGTTTCTTCTTGCGAGCTTAACACCACTTAGATTTACACACAAGTGGCTGGCTGTGGTTCAGCATTTTTATGGGCCACAAGAGTGGCATGATGGTTTGCAGGGTCACCCAAGTCAATGCCATGCCGTAGGGTCGTGGGCGCCTCGCCCATCGCTGCATGGCCGCAGTGTTTCGGTTCCGGGGCACATGGACCACCGGGACCGCCCAGAGGCCACTGCGGCAAAACATTGAAGTTCATTGCGGGTCGGCCATGGTTGTGACAACAATATCTTGATAGATGACTCATGGACTCCCCCGGCCGGCCACGACCTCTTTATTCCTTGAGACTGATTAGTTTCCCTGGCCGGAAGCTGTAGCCATAAAAACCACTTGTTGTTAGATGACGAGTGGATCCTTTATGGCCACAGCCTCTTGAAGCAA
This sequence comes from Durusdinium trenchii, assembly GCA_963970005.1. Classification (NCBI taxonomy): domain Eukaryota; class Dinophyceae; order Suessiales; family Symbiodiniaceae; genus Durusdinium; species Durusdinium trenchii. The sequence goes on along the minus strand of CAXAMN010028950.1, from coordinate 320,661 downwards.
GCCTCAACTGTAGCACAATCGTTGAAAAGGGATCACATTCAGGAACGCCATCTCTTAGCCACAGTGCTTTCTTTTCTCCACAAAGAGTTCACAACTCCTGTCCTGCTGAAGCATCCCAGCCGCATGTTGCTGACAGACTCCTGCCTCAGAGTCGCCGATCGGAGAAGAGCAGGGCAGCCCGAGCACATTGTATCCGTCCTTGACGGAACATTCACTCCATGCACAACTTGTGCGGACCTCTCCGCGCACCACTTGTGAGAAAACCGAAGCCTCTGGTCTTCATGGCTGCCCCACTCAAGCGTCCAAATGAGGACCAAGCACTTGTGGCATTGTCCTTTTCGTCCCCCCTGCAAAGGCATGCAAACTTGGCCACGAGATGCCACGAGACACAGCTCCTATCACTGTGACCACCATGTTCCTTTCGGCGGAACCCCTCGCCGCCCTGTTCCAGCCGGCAGATCTCAGTGGGTTTTCCGTTGAAGTGGTTCTGAGTCAACCGGCGGAACTTCTCCAACTGCTCCAACCGGGTCTCATGGTCGGATCTGATCCAGAACGCGCGCCGAAACAAACCGAAACAAACGGAAGTACAATAGCAAGTTAGTGCAAGAGTTGCTAATTCATCGCGCAAAAAAACACGTTATGCCACTCAATATATGATTTCCAAGATTCAACATGTTACAACTCAGTTTCTGACCAGCCTTTCGCCGCCATATGTCACCATGTTCCATTCTTGACCCCAAATAGGCTGATGAGCATCACGCAACATGAACATAACAAAGGTCTCAACTTGGTTCCCCAACGCCCACACAAACGTTCCAACACACGCATAAAAGACTTCCGATCTCCCTTTCCGCTTGGCCAAAGGTTCAAAGACATTGTCATGCAAAGCTTATTGGTGGAAGCATTGCGTTTCTGTTTGGACTTTTCAGTGCTTAGCCCAAATATGGACGACAGAAAGAGCCGGGGGGTCCACTACAACTGGAAGGATGCGTGGTTCCTTGTTGATGAAGTCACTAGAATAACGATCACACTGTTCCTCAATAATATGATCAAGTTCTGCTTGCAAGAAGCACGACCTTACAGTGGGGGGGGCCTGCTTTGCCTGGTTCAGAACTCAACGTCGCATCTCTTTTGGAGGACAGTTCTGGTCTTTGCTGTCCCAGTGGATCCATTGGGTGACAATCCCTTCAAGTCAAGCCTTTCCTTCAACACTTCCCAATGACCCAAAATTCATTCGGATAGCGGCTAGAACAAGCAAACACAGGTCCGTCCAAGTTTCCTACTACGGATCTTCAGAACCGCCAGCGACGACTGGGCATCCTCCCAACTCACCAACCAAAAATGTAGGAATGCTCATCTTGGCTCAAACTCGTTAGGAACTCATGTGAACTCATGCCTTCCGGTGGCTTGGGCCAAAAGACATTCACCAAGTAGTGCGCATGCTGCTCTTCGAGCACACCCACTCCAGTTGCGGCACCGATGTCGATGTCCTGATGGGCCATCCGGTGCTGAGCGAACGTCCCACGACCTGCAGAACTTAGGAATTCCAGACATTGCAAATAGAGTTGACATGATGCATGATCGAGTACTAGATAGAGTACTAGATCTGCTAATAGCAGCTCATCTCCAAACCGCACCTTCTCCTCTTGACCATGACGCTTCCATGATCGTGTTGCTAAAGCGTTCTGACTCATGACAAAATATGTGTTCATTTGTTTTCCATCTGTCATCTTCGATCTTTGCCTTTTTAATCAAACAACACTATGCAAAGTTTGAGAATGTTTGAGGTGTCACTCTTCGATGTCTCTCAACAATCGTGCTCAATTCCTACACCATATGTCATATATGATCTTCTATCATGATATTTCTACCATGGTATTCACATGACTTATATAGTGCTTTCACACTATGTCATATATGCTTCAATTCCTATGACATGCCGTGTTCGATCTATTCCGATCCACTTCGATCCATCGGTTGGAGACCTCCAAAGGTCGGTTTCTCCATCGTGTTCTCTCCAGGTCCAGTGGGTCGGTCGGCCCACTCCACCGGTGACTTCGTTCCAGACCTCCGCAGAATGCGAGGACTTCCCAAATCTCTGTCTCTCCATCTCCAGGACTGCCCTGTCGCCCTCTGAATCAACTTCCTCGGAATCGGCCACCGTCGGACGCATGTATATCTGACCAGGGCCCAGTGGAAGCTCGGTTATAGGTTGCAGGTCGACATTTCAAGAAGTGATATGTGTGCTCTCTTGCCCTTTCCTGTTACTGGGCCACACCCTGGAGGGAATGCCCAATCCCACAACCATCGAATATCACATCTCAGTCTGACCAGTGGTTCCGATACCACGGGGAGTGAAAAGCACCCCAAAAAAGAAACAATCCCAGTATAGCTGCCGCCAGGGCAACCATCTAGCAGGCAGCACAGGGCAATCCTCTACCAGGCAGCAGAACAAATTGCAAGTTTAGTTGTCGAACATCTGAATTGCAACGTACGACTTCCCGTTGCTTATTATGTAGTTGGTTCCCACTTGTCAAGTGGTCTAACAATTCTCCCAAGAAGGGTCAGAAAGTGCGAGAGAAAGCACTGCCATGCCCGGTCTCCCTCAACTGGCACCCAGAGTTTCTCACCGAGAGGCCATGGAGTGCAAGTGCACCTGAAGCCCAATGAGTTCCGACGTGGGCAACGTGGGCATTGCTGTTTCGGATAGCTGCCCAACACAGCAAAAATGAGTTACGAGGCAAAGTTAAAAGGGGATTCACTTGTCTGTCTCTGTCTCCGTCTCTATCTCTCTGTGTGTGTGTCTGTCTGTTTTTGTTTGCCTCCCTGGTTCTGGTTCAGTTTCAGTATACAGTATAGATAGGCATGGCTTGACCGCCAGGCTTGCACAGCTTGGGTGATCAGTGATATGTTTCTCCGCCAGTAGTCTTCCAAGGTCAACCAGAGCAGCTTAGGAACAGGTGGTGAAGCATGATTCCCAGCATAGGTATAGGCAATGGCTCCATCGTCCCAGCACCGAGTGCAAGATATTGAAATTGAATATAAGAATCCCCTTTGGAGACTTTTGACTATCCACTGTAAACCTCTAGAAATCAACAAAACCATTCCTCCAACCTCATGGCGATGGCTTCCAACCTAATAGCGATGGCCTCACTACGTTTTTGTTCAGCTTTTTGGAACACTTTCAGGCCCTATCACTTTACAAACCACCTCTCTCTATGGACCCGAAAATGCTCTGCCTTGCCCTGTAGCAGCATCAACTCGTCGGCCACCTGCGTTGACTGACGCATTAGATCCAACGAGAAGGAGCTAGGGGGAGTTGCGGATTTACCCAATGAGCTGAGGGAAGAATACCTGTGACTCACCCTGGAAGCCAAGAATAGATAGGGATACAAAGACTTTACCTAGAAGGTTCGAGTAGACCCCCCCGTGGCGCAACAGCTCAGTGTAGGGACAGTCGGAAGTGCAAACATATTGGTTTAGCTTAATGAACAGTTTCGCAAATCTTCATCCTTTCAGTCAAAGCAATGAAGCTGAGGCCTAAGACATGGGTCTCGAGCAGTCTCTGGGCGCTTGTGTGAAAGGGATTGTAAAGGGTGTCGTGATATTGGCCAGGTGAACTACTAGTGAGTGCCTTCCCCAACATCTTATCAAACATGATCACATAATATCACACTGTATATGTCTACTACTGTTCCTAACACAAGTTGTTTTCCAGTTACTAAATGGCTCTAATGCGAGGACATTTATGAGTATGCCAGGCTGGGGATCCGCTAATAGCCGCGGCTGCTGCTTAGATCTGATCTCAATACACTCATGGACCATCACGTTAAAACCCACTGCAGTCACTGCCTGCCCAGCACAAAACTGAATCACCCTGAAACACCCCACAAACTGCGCATCAGAACGAGCAACAGAACAACCAAAACATACCAACACTAACTGCAAAGACTAAACCTGACTCCACACCCAGAAGACTAAGACTGCTCCACACCCAACACTCCACACCCTGTTCTAGAGTGTCTGGGATCCACTTCGAATCGCGATCCGCTTCATTCGTCCTCGAAGTCTGCGATACACGAAGCCACCACATCCTGCCGGTGGTGCGAGCCGATCTGGGATCGATCGGTACCAGGTACGGTGTGTAGCTTAAATAGGGTGTTTCATGGTGTTTCCATGGTGTTTCCCTATTAGAATACACAGCCATATACCTAAAGTGGTTGTTCAATGTGAGGCTATCCCCACTATGAATGCAACGACCAATAATTATACAATAGTGTATGATTGTTGGGTAGAAAGCAATGTGGTAATCTCGCTCATGAGAACGTCAACGTGATGGTGAAGTGGCCACGGCTCACTCTCGCCCAGCTTGTCTTTCATTCTGCAACCCGGAAAATGCCTTCTACACTTCCGCGCCATCACCAGGTCCTACTTCCTGACGGCACTGCAGCAGAGAGTTGCCCGCATTGTCTAACTGTGGTTGCTTTGGCACCGCGCTTTATCACAATAAAAAGAACACGGCGTCACCAAGCATACGTATGTTTGAGTTGTAGAAGAAGAACTCAGACTTCACGCAGAACATCCGCGCAACGTGCCAAACTGATCGAACACTTAACAGTCACGCTCAAACCTCCAGTTCGACCACTGAGCATCTTCGGCATCGTAAAGCATCCAGGGACACTTGTCCAAGAAACCACTGGATACAGGGAAAGCTCATTGTTGGCAGCTTCTCGCGCAAAAGCAACTGCCGCCCTTGGACCCGTTGAGCTAATCGCGCCCTTTTTTTGATGGGAAGTGATCGTTTCGTCCAAGAACACCTACGTTCTGAGCACAAACTGTGCCACAAACAATCACACACTGCCAAGAGCAAGCAATCGAGCAACCGAGTAACCTCCAAACATATGTGCTTGGCGGCTTGTGGGTGCACTGGCCCCATACAAATCATTTGAAATGCTTGATATGCCATAACGTAAGCTAAGCATATCTGGCATCACAACCAAAACAACGAAGAGCTTTCTGTCGTGGCTTCACCGTCAGGCGCCGAACCAAAGAAGATCCACTCCTCTGCGGAGGAAGAGCTCAAAGCGACCTGGGCGTCAACAAAAAAACGTGCAGGTTGGAGGTGAAAAAAAAACACGCTGGTGCTGAAAAAGGCTAGACCACCCAACAAAGGTTTTTCAGCGAAGTCATCCCCTCGCCAGTTGGGGCAACAAAAAAGGCCTCGCGTGAATGACCAGGTAGCGATTCCAGTCCCAATTTGCAGACCCTTTTTAATTTAGTAGGGATGGGTTCCCCTCAAATTACCACTGAGTTGCGATCATCCTCCACTGAGGCAATGTATGGGAATGCTGGAAGGGAGGCATCTTTGCACTCAAAACTGGGATTTGCACAATACAAATGAACTGTTGTCAACAGATTGGACTCGTACAAGTACAGGCTTTGACTGCTTGTTTACGCCCTGTTGGTATCTGTATAATTATATATATATATTATATAAATACTCGAAGTGGAGGGGCGCGCTCTATTCCAAAAAAACATTGTATACGCATACATGGTTCTCCAACAGGAGCTCTATCTTCCTGGGACACGCTCTATCTTCCTTGTCAGCCAAGTTTGCAAATGTCACAAGCCCAGCCCTCGGTGACCTTGCAATTGCAATCAAGAAGACCCATTCTTCATCTTTACATTCACTGGCCAATGATCATTCACTGGCCTTTCACTGGTTGATCATTGATCAAAGAAAAGAACGGTTGTAAAAGAGGTGTTCTCACTGGCTCCACGTCTGCGTAGGGGAACTCCTTTGTCTGGTCTCCGTCTACTCAGCTCGCCCGCTCTCCCGGTCGCCATCGGGTTGGGAGCTCCGTGCCAGGGCGGTGAGCCCGGTCAGTCTTCGGATGGACATGGACGGTCAGAGTCGATGAAGGTCAGCGATGGTTCTTTTTTTCACGGGGCGCTGGATCCCCGTGCTATCTGGTGGAATCGAGGTTTTACCGGAATTGGTTTTGTGGGACATTCAAGTGTCTCTTTACATTCTCATTGCAGGAGTGCACACCTTGATTTGAAGTATGTGACAAAAGAGTTACTGAAGGTTGTGGTTGAAAGAACCCTGCATGCAGTTCAGTGTAATCCAGCGATGATCTTTTTGTATTCGCTTCAACATGTAAGCTGGGGCCTCCCTTTAAGGGAAAACCGTCCAAGCATGAAGCAGTCGGCACGCTAGCGGAAGGGTTTTTCCAAGTGCCACTGGGAGCCAAAATTGCAGCAAGTGCCGGGTGCAAATCAAGATCCCTCAAATCGAATGCATGGAAATACCAACGTCCTGCGCAGAATTCTGGCGACTTCTTGGAGAGGTCCTCCCACACCTCTTGCCGAAGCAAACAGGGGATGGGCCGACCCAAACCATAAATATATCGCCCAATCCTCAAATATCGTTCCTGTGAGTGGTCGTCGTCAGCCTTAAGACACTCCCGTCGTCGTGGCACGTACAATGGGAGCCGTACCGATGTGGTCTGTACTCCGTCGTGGACCTCCGAGGCGGTCCGAGCCTTTGGTTGACCTGTTCCAGTTCCTTCGGTGGCGGCGATCGCTGCGTCCGTTCCCGATGGCGCCGCGTCGTGGCGATCTGTTTTGGGGTCCCGGTCCCTGGAAGGCGCCTGAATCGCGAAGGCCTCGAGCGAAGTCGATGGCCTGGCCTAACACCGGCTGGGGCACCAAGGCAAAATCCCGGATTTGGTCCAAAATACATCCAAGTGATCGGGCGTTCGACCCCGACAAAGTACTTGGCTTGCCACCAACCTGTAACCCAACCGCGAGTGTGATTGACCTGTCAACTCAAAGCCTTTAGATACAGCATGCACCTGCAAAAGAACACCCCCTCTCACAACTGGAAGTGCATGTTGTGCGCCTATTGGAAGCTTACTTTTCTGCATTCTAAGGTGCAACCGTTGCAACAAATATATCCTGCATTACTGGCATCTTTATGTCTCATATTCCATCTACTGAAGGATCACACAACTGCACTTTTGGCAGGCCAATTTGATGCAATGACAAGAAAATGGACACGTATTATTAGTCATAGATGAACGTACAGTAAATAGATTGAAGCATCTCCCAGCTGCCAAAGATGCCAAAGACCCCAGTCCAACAAACTTCTATGTGTGGGATCTACACCAAGTCCGCAAAAAAAGAAATGATTATCATTGATGATCCTTTTTGATGCCCTGATCTGCTTGCTCAAGATCGCCAGGGCCATGGGCCGGCGTTCAGCACGCCTGCACTGGGAGTTCTGCAAGAAACATGCAGAAACCCTTCTGGAGACCACAAAGTTGCGGATGTCACAAACATCTTAAAATGAGGCAATGCCGCTCTGTTCACGGACTTAGGCCCCAAGACCACAGGAAGTCCCAACAGACGCACCAGGAACATAAGAAGCAATTTAAGATGGTTCACGTTCCTTTGTACAAAAAGGCTCAGACCATTGCTCTCACCTATCCTTGGGCCTCAGTGCACCTAAGTTCGCCCTGTTTGATCCAACATCTATTTTATTCTTAACTGGATTCGCGTCTGCTGTAGTACGTTACGTCTTCCATATTACATTCTATGCAATGATCTGTTTTGAGGGAAGTGAATCACGGCAGCTGCCTCTTCATGGAGCATCCAAGGTTTCTGAAGGGCCTTCACCACGGCATGGTTTTGGGGGGGCAAAATCAGCTCACTCGTCCTCTTCTTCTTCCTCCTGAAGTGGGTGAAGGGCATCCACCAGCGAATCAAACAGCTTTGATCATTCGGCGGCGAATCAGCTGATGGTACTGCTGATGGTATTTTGACGTCGCCCAATGGTGGGATAAAAAAAATACACTGCACATGTGTCCCACAAAGACCCATACTTCTGACCATTTAAACATGTGAACATGGCTTTTTGTTGGTTGTGTTCTCAAGCCTTTGCTGTCCCAGTTTAGCGAGCAAAAGCACATGGAAGCCACATTGAAAGCGGCAGCACATGTGAAGCTCAAGAAAAGACACAGCACATTGATAGCAAAAAAGATGAACATAGGCTACCAGCTGCGAAGTCTCCCAAGTGTCAGTCACATGTTGGAGAAGACTGATTCTGCGTGTTCGTCGTGGAAAAAGCACACACTGCAAATCCGGAAGGACCAAAATGCCACAGAACAGCCGCTATTTAGAAGAAATTTCTCGTCTTGGATGGTAGTGACTTGACCATACTTGGCCCATTTATGCATTTATGCCCATTTCGATCAGCAGTTGGACGATTGAAAGGAAAGCTCTTGAAACTTGAAACTAACATATCACGTCGATTACTGGATAGCAGGTTGTAGAAGGAGATCACCTTGAAAATTCAACTCATTTCACCTCAACCCTAGGGATCCAAGTACCTTCTCACAAGGCGATTGAAGGTGATTGGAACCACTGTTATGTAGGCGCCAGGAGGGTCCAGTCGTACCTTCTGTGAAGGTACGACTGGATCCCTAGGGCAAGAGATCGAAGCAAATCCCAACTTCCGGAAAACATGCGAGGCCATCGGTAGGTTGGAGGCCATCGCCTAGCAAGGAGCTAGTAGGAACCAGGCCACCCATGTCTTCCTTCGACCGGAAGAACGACCCTTGGATCGGGTCGACTGCCTCCTCCGAGTCGCTGCCGCCTGCCCGTGGGTCCCGAGCGTGCAGCTTGGGGAAGGGTCCAAAGGTAGTTGATACCGTTTCTGTTTTAAAAAGAGCATCAAAAACATTAAAATAACACTATGCTTGAAGTACTTGTTGTATCGTATTGAAAAAATAACATGTTCATTGATACAGTAGTATTTGAATGTCCTTATAATGATTGAACTTAAGACACGCCGTTCCACTTCACTTCGACCTGCGACTGGGGGATACACGGACATCACCCATGGTTGGTGTACGGATTCTGTTGCCTTTTTGGAACATCTCCTGCTGGGATGAATACAGTGCGTGTAGCATGATCCTGTGGGTGAAAGGTTGGGGGTCACACCTTTCAAGCCCTTGAGATTCTGTTGGTGTTTTATCGAAAAGGATCATCAAGTCTGAGGACCGTGATCTGCACAGCAAGCCCCCCATATATATATATATTCCATGATCTAGAGACTTGCAGTATCTTGATTAAACGAGTTAACTAGTGAGGTTAACGGTTAACGGATAGCCAGCCTTCACCCAACTCATCAGGTATGGCATCAACCCAAAGAGTAGATCAACACGTGACTCTCAGTTAGCACAGCCCTTGTGTAGCGCTACACACGAGTGGTTTCAGGCCTTTGCACCGGTGACCGATACAAATCACACCTCCTAAAGACCTTGAAACCCAAATGCACACAAACACAAAACACCAAAACGAAAGAACGGATGACTTGACCCGAACGTATCGTGTCGTTCACATGGAAAACGAACACCAACTGTGGCGCCTTGCTGCTCGCTGGCTGTGAAGCTCACAGGAAGGCCCATGGCCGCCATCTGTTTCATTTCTTCCGTCATCTGCGCGTGCGACGCACCGTGATCTGAATGCGTTGGTTTCGCGGGATGCCAGGTATGGCACCGAAGCGAGACAAATGCACACTTCAAGAACAAACCGCCGCCCCAGGTTTCGGGTATATCCCAAACAATGAGAAGCACACACGTGCCCACATATCCTGACTTCCAAAGCACCAAAGCATGGCGGCTATATGCGGCTTTACTTCATTGTGCAAAACCTTTACAGGCCCTCGTATGAACTGCATTGTCACCCTGTCACCCTGAGGGAGTTTCACTTCCCACACAAAGGGGAGGTGAGTTTGAGTTAGTAGGACTCACAGCTAAATCGCAGTCCTGGACCAGCACAGGTGTGGTCAGGTACCCCTAACGCGTTGTGGGTCAAGGTTCAGGCATACACAGGAGAATGGACAGTGTGCTTGTGACTTGCACACTTGCGGTGTCGCGAATGAATAGGTAAATTAGCACTGAGTTGTCAAGTAGCATGTTGACCTGAAACGAGAGGAGACATGGTGCTAGAGGTCGCCCTGATCCTTGAAACGTGTTGGGCAAATATGCCAAAACTAGTGCTACATCATGCTACTCCAGAAGCTTCTAGGACAACATATCAAGTCCCTTTATCGAAAAGCCGCCGTTTAAACAGAAACAAGGCATTGGTTTGGGACTGGCCAACTTCTGAGAAATGATGCAGGCATCTGAGGGACTCTGACAGTACGCTGACATTTTTTTTTCTGATTTGTTTGGTCTTGCAATTTATCTGTTTACAAGCACTTGACAAAGTATGGACTGGGCAGGTACTTGATCAAAACATGGCACATACAACTCGGTCTATATCATGATGTAAAAGCTTCACATCTGAACTTCCTCTCCCATGGTCCAAACGTGTCCAACCCCCGTAATACGGAATCGGAATCGGACGTGACAAAGCTATCCAGCAACCATGACATTTTCCAACAGTTTCCAGGCAAAGTCCAAGCCAACCAATTGAAAAATATAAACATACAAGGACCCTCCAACAGGCTGTTTGGAGACCCGCATAGCTGGTTTCTGGGGCATCTGTCATCTCCAGGAAACACCTGTTGGAGGGTGCTGGTAGTGAATCTGCATTTCCCCCAAACGGGGCCCTTCGCGGTTCCGCGGATGCTCCGCACCAAGCTGGGACAGGGCCTCTGGGTTCTCTTTGGCCTTGCCATTCTCCTGGCGGCGCTGGAAAGGCTTCCTATGCGACGTGGTGATTGAGGATGAACATGAATTCAATGAGTTCTTTCAAAGAAACAACATCAAACTTTTAGCCTTCTCCACAAGACCCTCCTTACAGAATGACTTAGTGCACCGGTCTATTTACCCGAACCTTTCCACCCCAGACCGGATTGTGAAGAAGAGAAAGACGAAGACATGTCCGGCTGGTGTCATGGCACGGGTACATCTCCCCATTTCATGGAATAGGCATATAGCTATATCCATCGAATCTGAGGGGTCTGAAGACCATTGAAGACCCTCAGTAGTATGGAACTGGCATTGCGAGCGACCCCATAGTCTCGCTGCCATCCACTCGTCTTTGGTAGCTTGTGACGTGGCCTCTCCAGGGGTTTTGCCCCAAACAACGTGATCCGGTTTCTGGAGTCGATGACCCCTTATATAATACCCATTAAACATGCGTGTACATGATCTGAACAAACCCAACCAACGGATCTTTTAATTGAAACAAACACATAAACAAAAAAAACATATTAAACAAATAACAAACACATTAAAAAAAAAGAAACTAAATAATAAACAAACAAATCAAAAATAATCTTATATTATAATATATAGTTACAATACTTTCGCAGCGAGATTGGACAGCTGAGGACGCAGGTCTCCTCGTCTTCCTCGCTGTCGCTCTCTTCCGGCGCGGGGCGAATCTTGGGTGGATCCTGCACACCGAGGGACGGACTGGACCGCGGACCTATCGCGGACGTCAAGTCGACAGAAGAGATTCGTATAGAATTCTAGTTTTGTTATGTGTTGTTTAGATCTACACTTTTTTTGGATGTGGTTTCTGTACGCGTTTCAGTTAGGTTTGCTTTTCTGATGTTAGGCTTAAGTCGTTTGCTTGATGCCTGAGCCACAGTGGTCTGTCCAACGTCTTTGTCGAAGGGTTTTTGCTCCGGAAGTTCCCCACAGTGGCGAAACACAGTCCTGCGCTGTGGGTAACCTCTTTCTTATGTTGAACACAAATCCTGAAAAGATTCGGCTAGAGGCATTCCTGTACTCATCCCATAGCCAAAGTTTGTTGCATGAGTTGGATTCCCAACCCAGTCAACTCATCATGGCTTACCATTTGGATGCTGCGATCGCAATTTGGGAATTTCCCTGGTAGTCATGGCCACTGGTCATTACGGTCTCACAGAAAAGGAAGATGTCGTTGCTTGAAACGATGGACGTTCTGACTCAGGAAGCGCGGACTAGTGGACTCCCGCCATCGATCCGAGGGTCTTGCTTTGAGAAAACAGGTTCAAGATCATTCAAGATCCTTAGTTTAGGTGGAATCATGTGGGATCTAAACATTGAAAGGATGAACGAAAAAGGATTTAAACTAATAAAAACACACACATTAAAAAGCAACAAATACAAACAAACTAGCCGATCCAGGTCAGCTTCCCTGCCTTGGCCTCCGCTTTCCCTTTCCCTTTTCCATTCTTCCCTCGCAATCGCTGGAATGCACAGAGTCGCACCGAACGGCATGAACGGGGGGGTTCAAGGAAGTAAGTGGATCCGCACTCTGAAGCATGGCTCAAACCCCGGATGGCTGGATGCTCAGGCTATGGATGTCATGGCATGTCATATCAAAAACACAATCTCAAATGGGCCAATGGATGTCTACGAGGTCAATGGATCCATTCTCCTATGCACTGTGCACCATGGAATTCTCTGCGACCGCCAAAAAGCACATGAGACGTCCGGGTTGGTTCTCCAAGATCGTACTGATCATGGCAGTCGCAAAGTGGTTTCCAACCGTTTGAAGCTCCAAGTGTGCCAGGTTTGGTATGTGTCAGGCTGTAAGGCCTTGCGGTCAGCAACCGCATCCACCTTGGCATTGTTGCCGACCTAAAATCGATGCACCACTCGACCCTGCAAAGGGCCTTTGCCACCTTTTCCAGCGTCTTTGCCACCTTTGCCGTCTTTGCCATCTTTGCCTCCAAGCAGTCCGCTTCACTGCTATCATATAGAGTTCTTCTATGGGAAAATCACTTGGTTGAAACCTGAGAAGGGGAAACGAAGGCTAGTGGAAGTTAACGTTGGAACCGCTTCGGAGCGCGACTTCGAGTTCAAAGGAACATATCCTTCTTGGTTTTATCATATTGTATCGTTTGCATCACGAGCCCCAATTTCTCACATCGCTGAAAAAACTTCAGCCTAGGGCCTAGCCTTTCGTAAAAATGCTTCCCTGCTAAAGCCTTCTGACCAGCCGGCACCTTCAACTTTAACATTCTCCAGACATCTTCGAAGGTCATACTTTCAAAGGAGCCTGTGTCATGCACCCCCCCACACTGACCGCTGCGAACATGCCAGGTAGCCCTCCAGTTCTTTTGATCTTCGACGATATTTGTGCGAGGATGGGCGCCAAGTGAAACGGTCTTTCAGCCAAGGCTTCCCAGCAACTGCAAGGGCACTCATATTGCTGAGCTTCAGATGAATTGTGTTGTTGACCTGCAACGAGCACGTGCAATCAGCTATCCACTGACTGGGTTGCTTTTCTTCAAACCAGTTGGTCTTCCAAAGAACAATCCATCTGTCTGCATGTCATCAAGACTTTAGAGTATTTGCATCACTTCAGAAACTCTGCTCTGCTCTCTTTGTTGGACCACACAGGAGATATCAAGTGACCAATATTTACCAACGGCGGGACAGAGCCATCTGGACATGTCCGGTACCGACATGGTCTCTACCCTCATGAGTTCAAGAGGCCATGCTGGAGGCCTCAGTCAATCGGATCGGTCGGACTTGTCTGGCCTCTTCGGTCTCGTTCTTCGCAGGGGAACACGCCATGCAGCTTGGGCCTGAGCGAAGTTGGGACCCAAAAACGACCTGTTTGTATCAAGGAGATACCACCCCACCATGCCGCACCATGCAGTTTCTTTCACCACTCTGGCCTTCTTCACCTGACTCTCGACGCTTTCCCCACCGGTCTCCGATCAGGACGGTCTCGGTGGACGCGGTCTCCGACGGAGTCAGGTGATTGGCTCCGCTCCGGGTGGGCGGTGCACAGCTAGGGAGGTCGAACAACAAAATAGCCGTCTGGTAGGTGCGGTGTGCCGAAAGGATCAGTCAGCAATGAATTCGAATTACACTGGGAGGTATATATGAGTCCTCAAGTTTTTCAGAGGAGATCTGTTCGACTGTGCGAGGGTGACACAGAGTCAATACCAATCAGACCAAAAAGGGTGACACCATGGGCCAATGGGATCAAAGGAATCTGTTCACATGCCTGGTGGCCAGGATCATTCCAGGGAGATTTCGGCCTGCGGGACCCTGCGGGACATGAGATGTCTCATGGTCAAATCTGAAAAATAATAGCTTCTTGTTACTACTAGTAAGGCACCTGTTACTACGAGCGTGGCACTTGATACTCATAGCTTCTTGTTACTACTAGTAAGGCACCTGTTACTACTAGCGTGGCACTTGTTTCTAATAGCTTCTTGTTACTACTAGTAAGGCACCTGTTACAAATAGCGTGGCACTTGTTTCTAATAGCTTCTTGTTACTACTAGTAAGGCACCTGTTACTACTAGCGTGGCACTTGTTTCTAATAGCTTCTTGTTACTACTAGTAAGGCACCTGTTACTACTAGCGTGGCACTTGTTACTAATAGCTTCTTGTTACAATATAAACCATGATCATACCGTGAGTACTGACTGAAGCTTGGCCCTGGAAGACTTCTGGATTTTCTCCAACTGTATCTGTAGGGATTCACTGCCAGCTGTGGTTTTCCAGTGAGAATACCTTTCAACGCGTCGAGACGCGCTCGGGTCATCCCGAAGTGGGCGAGGGACGCTCTGCCGGGTCAAGCAGTTCTGACTGCAGTGAATGGAACAACTTGAGGTCTTTGCCCAAGCTATGCAAAGCGAACGTGAGACGACACATGAAAATCAGTCCCAGTGACTCGAGTGCAGTTGCAAGCTCTGACGAAGCTGGCACAAAGAGATGAAGACATGGTCCATCAAATACTGCAACTACAGTCGTTGGGCATCTCATCATGTGGGGTTCCCACAGTTCGCACATGTGTGAGACAAAACTACTTCACGAACATGAAAGCAATCATCCAAACCCCCATGAAGGTCCTTCTTTGGGACCCTCCGATTGCTGCAGAGCCTGTGGTGGTCCCGTTCTCCGACATGGTCTCGTTCGAGGTCGTGGCGCTGGTTCCATCGGTCCTGTGGAAAACAGCAAACAGCGTTCGAACGCAGCAAACAGCGGGTCATTGATCCGGCATCCGCCCACTTCGGAATTCAGAATGCTTTTTGGAACAAACACCGTCACATCCAAACGCACTCATCAATCCAATCAGCGTTCACCTCAGCCCGTGGGTACTTCGCAAATCCCAAGCCAGCTCTGCGTTCATTCACCCCCCCCGATAGTTTTCGGTCGGACAGTCGGCCAAAGAAAAACTTCCGAAACTCCCTTCACTCACATGAGTAAGATCCAGTCGACATGTCCATCTTTCAAGGCTCCTATCGCCGGTCTAGCCTCGCAAAAATGGACATCCCAATTTTCGCGGGATCGAGCTGGAGATCACTGGAAAGTCACAACGAGCTTTCCGTTGGATTTGAGTTGGGGAAACCCATTCAATCCAATTCCCCCAAAACGTTTTAAAGGTCGTCCACTATGACTATTCCCACCCATGGGGCATCCAAAATCCGGAAGCAACGTGAAAAACCCGTGGGTGCTCTGATCGCCCGTTCAACGCCCAGCAACGTGGTCACCGTGGTCGTGCTCTTGGTGGTGCTCGTGGTCGTGGTCGTGCTCGTGGTCGTGGTCACCAGTTCATGCGAGACATTGCGACCATCGTTGTTCAGGATGCCGTCCTTGGGTAGTAACAAGTGCCACGCTAGTAGTAACAAGTGCCTTACTAGTAGTAACAAGAAGCTATTAGACTTAAACTTGAATTTAAATTAAATCTATAGCGTCTTGTTACTACTAGCAAGGCACTTGTTACTAGTAGCTTCTTGTCGTCTTTCATGTAACATGCCCTAAGAATCCGAACGGGACCCTTGGGGGTCGGACCCGACCTCTTAGCAGGGGTCCGGGCCCGAACCAAACCCTATCTGTTTGAGGGCCCGTTGAAAAGCACCCGGAAAAAGAACATGGTTTAACGGATGGGTTTCGGGTGATGGATTGTTTTGTTGGATTTGTGGAAGGATTCTTCCAACAAGCCCGGAACATGTTTCGGATTCCTTGGGGAGAATACAGCCTTTGTAGTATCATTATCAAGTGACTGAAGGTAGCAGGACAAAGATGTTCTATCTTTTTGATATGACTCCTGTTTAATTGGGTTTTCATCAACCTAGTGACTAGATTAACTTGCCATCCTGCTCACCAGTCCCCAGTCATCCCACTCAATTCAGATTGTCCAGCCACCAAGTTCCAGTCGATGTTCACGGTGGCAAAGTCCAAGCAAAAAAACCCCGAAGATGCTAGCACGGCTGGTGATGTCATTGACGCTCTCTGCTGAGCCAGTGCAGTTGTTGTTTCCTCAGCTCAGTTCAGATTCAACTCAAAGCTCCAGCCAAAGGCGGCCAGAGAACCTTTTTACGGAATAAATATATACATAAATATATGTTGATATTTAGATTTAGATTTGATAAGAAGATGGGTTCATGGATACCTTGCAAACATCATGGTTAGTCATGAAGCACCATCGAGCCATCTATGGATACCACAGTCGATAGTGTCCTTTATAGGTTTTCATTTGGATCACATTCCTTGTGCTAAAAAATGCCAAAAAGAGATCCCAAGAGTCCATATGTCACACGAAACACCTTCTCTTCATGGATGCTGTAGACCTTGGATTCTGCTTCACCGTTGCTCAGGCACACATCCGTCGGAAACTCTTCCGCTGATCCGTAGAGCGGCGTTTCAGAGATGTAGCGCTGGAGAAAGGCAGCCGTTGATGCATTGTTGCACACCTGGGAAGTGCTGCAAGGCTTGCTAGAAGGAAACGGAACAGCAATAAAATAGAGTATACTCCAAACAACATCGGCTCTTTGTCTGTTTTTTATCTTGCTGGTATTGTTTGTGAATGTCATTGGATCTGGAAACCACCCGAAACATCCCGAATCTCTCAGAGATTTTCGAAGCAAAAGCACGTCGTTGGACGGGTTTCTAGACGCCCGGTTGGGAAACATCTGGCAAAGAATTCGATCAGCAAGATGTGGGATGTCTCTCCCATTTTCGAGAAATCAGTCCAACCAAGTCAACCGCTGCCTAGACACCCCGACCAGCGGAAAGTATTGACGGGCTTCCTTGTCACTGCTGCGAGGGGTACAAGCCCCCTGCAGAACGCTTTCTGAGGAGATGCTGCTGCCGGTGCAGTCATTGCTCTGGAAGTAATTGCTCACCTTCAGGAGTCGTGCGGCGCCCACGAACGTCGGTGTCGGACCTCGGTTGTTGGGGGGATCCGATGCTTTGGGACCCTGGAGACCTCGGTGGTTGGAAGGGATCAGGGAGACTTGCAAGTTGGGACTTGAAGTCTTTTTCCATAAAAAATCGATCCACTTTCAGGTAGTGTGAGCGCTTCTTCGTGTGGAAGCGTGAGCTAGGATAGCTGCGTCCATGCCTTTAGTAGCCAACTTAGCCTGGTAGCTTACCTCCTTACCTGGAGGGGGGGAGGCGGGCTAAACAAAGAACATAGTATTAGGAGAGAGGAGCCACTTCGACGGTCGAGTTTCGACAGACTGTCGAATGGTCCGAACAACCAGGAGAAGAGGTTGGACATTTCGCCACGTCAAATTCAGAACACGTAGCACCTATATAATCATTAATCCCAATGTTTTTTGACATGTTCAACTAGCTGGCATGGGCTTGCATACCTGAAAAGCGAGTGACCAACCGTGTATGTCTTTTCGTGACCCACGGTATCGAATGGATGGTCCACGTTTTTGTGCCGATCTTGCAAGTCCATCGAAGGCATGGTGAAATGGAGGCCCCTGAAACAGAAGTTTTTGGAAGATCCTTTTCCTCTACAAGGAGCTCCATGAGTGTAGCTGAAGAATTCCCCCTCTCATGGAAGCTGACTCAATTGAGTCCTGGTCAGCTTCCATGATTGGAGGCTAGTTACTCTATCGCTTTGGCGCTAATCGCACCTGCTCCGTGGGAGTGGTGACATACTCCACGGACCTGGGCACGAGGTCGTTCTGCAGAGCGTGAAAGCTCCAAAATCATCAACACCAGAAAGGAAGTTCCCTTCTTCATTTGCCAGAATGAACACAAGAGCTGAGAATAGGTCATGTTGGATTCTCTTGGATTCATGCCCTTCCTTTCAGAACAGACCTTTTGTTTGTAGCTCAATGAAGCCGACCCAAAGACCTGCAGGTGAACTAGTCAACTAGTCGTTGTATTCAATTACCAGAGGGGTTGGATGGAACCTGGTTTTGGGGCCATTGTCATTTCATTGTCATCGTGGAGTGCAAGTCGATCTGGATCTGGATCCACATACCCTCTGGGAAGGTGGTTGGACGTATTTCCGTGCTGGCTTCGCACCGTCCAAATATCATCTCAGGGGGCTGTGAATATCCTATATATATAGGAACTTTTGAGCTTACAAGCCTGCTGACTGTTCTGTGGTTTCCCTTCGCACCGATATTCAAAAAAAAATGAAAAACATAGATTCCATGATCATGGTTCTTTCCCATCTTTCCCTTGGTCTTCTGACCTTGGAATCTTCTTCCTATTCTTTCACACAAAACAAATCAAGTGACGAAACCCCAGCCGCACCCATTGCCGGTGGTGAAACACACCATCCCCACGTGGAAGTTCCGCGGCGGAAAAAAGATCGATCTCTTGGGTTCAAATCACCATCGGCGTGGTCGGATTCCGTCGGCACATCTCGTCGGTCGTCGGTGATAAAAAGAAAAACACATTCCAGGATCATCCAATGGGTGTCCAATAGACTACCCTAGCCTACTTACAGGTCTAAGTGCTAGGTTCACATCACATTCACAATGTTCTCATCACATCCACTGACGCATACTTCGAGCACAAAAAATGGAACAACATCTGTGGAACTGCTGGCTGCTGGTGCAGTCGTGTTCATTCCCAAGCACTTCGGTACCAAGTGGCATGGAACCCAAGGACTGGCACAGCTCCAGCTGCAGCTTCGGAACTTTCGCGAGACATGATGTGTTCCTGGAGGATCTGAGGTGTGGTTTTATTTGACTGCAAAAGAACTACTATACAAACAAACAAACAAACAAACAAACAATTGGGACTGCTGTTTGAATGCAAGTCGCAACCAAATATGCCCAGTACATCCCAGTACCCCTGATTTTAGGTGCAAGAACTTGCAATCCGTTCACTTCTTTGGGACGTCTTTCTTGCATTCAGTACCCGTGCCAAGGTGCAGTGCATCGCAAATGGGCTCTCCACAGTTGGAGTTGTCATCTCCAAAATCCACGCGCACGGACAAGTTCACGTCCCCCACACCATCGACCACGCCGGTCGACACCGGAGCGATGCCAAGAGCTCGGACCCATGTGATCCACGTGCAGAGGCGCAGGAACATCGCGGCGTTCGCACGAGGAGGGGGTGATGAATCGAAGGTCTTCGAGCCATGCACAGCGAGGGAATGATGTGACCAGCGAGCTATGTTATATATACCCTACGGTCCTACGGTCGACCCAAACCCGATAATTTTTGTAGGGTCGATTGGAAAAACCTAGGGTTTCAGAAGGAGATGTTTCATGATGATTCATGGGTTTCTTCATACTTTGAGCACAATGTTTCGCTGTTGCGACCATGCTGCAATGCGGCATTCTTCCCACAAAAATAACAATGTTTATCCATGTTTGGTGAAGCATCGTCGGGGATCAGCTGAAGTGTCACCGAAGCTGAAGCCGGGATGCTGGAAACGGCCGAAACGCGCTGCAGCCGCCGCATGAGGCAGCACGTCGATTTGAGGTTGATGGGGGGAGCTGTTTTGAGCCAATGTCTTGGAACGGATGGATGTCACTGTTTTGGTTCGGAAGGGGCCCCAAAACCTTTCTTCCATGTGCAGTCCCCTAGCAGCCCCAGCAGCTCCGGACGATAAAATGCACGCAAAGTTAGACGAGAATCTGCAAGGTGAGGTAGAGGTTGTGAAATTCCGCCTGAATGCTCCTCAAAGAGCAGTAGTTCATGTAACACAAATCTTACGAACTACTCCACTCGTGGAATCGTGGAACTCCTCAGGAGCGTGTAACCATCCAAGCCTCTGCAACTCAAGAATCTGAGAAGGACGCTCTGATGCATTTTTCAAGCTGCAAATGGCCCAGTATGAATCCCAGCCATGCAAATATGTGGCAGGAAGATCCTGCCATGAGTAGCAAAATTTAATATATGAATATCCCTTCAACAGGAATTCAACAGATCTTACATCACAAATGTCAGTAGGATTCTACTGCAAGGATCGTGTCTCTGCTTATTGTCTGTTGACTAAGATGAACACCCAACACCTCCAGTGGGGTCCATCTTCATCAGAAGGAACACAGCCTGGTGAAACTGTGTCTGTCTTCCCACCAAGTTGAAAGTCATGTCGCTGAGCTTCAGGAGAACCATTGTCGACCTGGAACAAACACGTGGAACCCACTCCATGAGCCATTGGTCTTTGAACGAAAAGTCTGCATGTCATCAAGACGCTTCTTTCATCAGCCTCTTTCTGTTCTGCCCGTTTTCCAAGAAAAGACCCCGTGCTACCCTCTGCGCAAACGTAAAACAAAACTTTAACATGTTCGAAAGGACCACACGAAAGAGACTGTATCGAGCTAACCACACGAAACGGAGGGCAAGTATCACTGCAACTTGACCACTTCGCGACTGGACCCACCCGCGGTGGTCAATGGATACCCCAAACGCTTGACCTCTTTTTGGGCCACTTAGACACCCCAAACAGGTTTCCCCCTGAATTACACGATCGGCCCCACGCCGCCGGCGTCACGTTGACGGTCCCACGCTCGTCGGTCCAGTTGGGCGCCTCCGATGTGACGCCCTTTTCGCCCCTCGGAGAAAGGTGGACTCCTGCGAGGCCGGGGAGGAGCGAGCCAACAAAGTCTAGAGAAATGTCGGCCAAGGGAGTCGGAATTGAAAGAGGATCAATTCAGATCTGAATAGGTCTTTTAATGATCATTTAAGGATATTTAAGGAATTTAAAGGATAATTACAGTATCGTCAACTCCTCCTCTCTCTCTCATTCTCCTCCTGCCACCGCCCTGCTTAAAGCCTCGCTGCACTCGGGGCGCCACACCTGAAATGAACAACACGCATGGCAAATTGCAACAAAACAACTACTTTGGGTGCTGACATGTGACTTTCACCTAGGTTTACTGGCCTTTACGGGCGTGAAAGGATTAGTGCTGTGATGTTCTTGTTTTGCCTGTTGTCCGGGGAGCACCAATATTGCTCCAATGAGCATCTGCTATTCCTTCAAGCAAAAACAAATCTTGTGCCAATCCTCGCTTCCAGCGTCTTTGTCCTGTTTCAACGAACCACAGTCTATTCTGTGAGCACTTCCATTCTGATTGCAGTCCATTCTTTTGTAAACATTACATCATCTGCAGAATCTGAGCCGTTTCTTTTTAGGTACAGTGCCTATACACTGGGGGGGTTCGCAGGGTTAGAATTTGCGGGAAGGGGTACGTGGCTTCGCGAGGCTTCGCGTAACACCAAAGGACTTGAGAAACTGTTTTACAACCTTTCATACACTCTATAAGTTGGAATTTGCAAACTGTCTTCGCCTGTGTGAAATCTAAGAGCCTACACCAAAGGCTTCAAGAGCCCTCGCCACAAATAGTGTATCACACAAGTGTCTTTGCAAACGTCTAATCCAAATTTCATTTAAACATAAAAGCATGCTACTCATCTATTCAGGGTCATTCATGGGAAGACTGCCCATCATCAATCAATTTTTGAAGTTTTCTAACCAACCAAATCGGTCGGAGACTCTTTACCGACCGCATTGCTCCAGCTCAAATCAGTCCAGTCGTCCGGTCCAGTTCGTGGATCCTCCGGTTTTACCCGATGGTTGACCGAACCCGTGCCATATTTTGTGTCCGTGCCATTCTCCTGGCAGTCCACGCATATTTGATCCATTCTCGAGTGGCAGCCCCTTCAGATCCTTGCTGTGGGTTCCCTGGGTGCGCGAAATCGTCCCGCTGCCCGCTGGGGTTCCCGGGGTGAGCTGATCTTTCTTTGGGCGACCCAGTCCCTATGCCAATGGTAATAGTCCTAGGGTCCTAGAACAGGAAGATCCCCGTGACCCCAGCCACAGGGGGTTGAGTTTGTTCTTGTGGCTCCAGTCCATGGTCTTTCCACGCTGTGCAGCGCATTGCTGCGCTAAGGATCTCATGGTTTGTTTGCTACGAGTACTGAGCTGCTACTGCAGCGGTTTGGAAGAGCCCTCAGGCCCTTGGAGCTCCGCTAGCTCGACCACCTCGACCCCGGAGCCTGAAGAAGTCAGTCCTTGCTCTCGGAGTAGACGAGGTCGGAGTAGTAGCAGGTGTGCTTCTGGAGAAGTCCAAATCAGAAGCTGTGTGTGTTCTTATTGTGAACTTGTTTCGGCACATGAACGGAACAAAAACAAGAACAACAACGAACAGTGGGAGATGAAGGCTTGTTGCGTCTTGGGGCGCCGCTGGCTAATGCACTCTGTCGCATGGCACTGAGCTGCGTGGCATCTTAATAGAGTTTTATGTTTCTGAGAAGTGAATGGAGGATTGGTTGTTGTTCAGCTGCAGCTACATGAGCTGCATACATCTCGGCAAGTTCCCATAAGAATATACCAACAACTTGGAGCCATTGAACTCAGGCTCAAAGGAAATACACAGACTCTGAACGTGTGTTCCACAGAGCTATAAGTGCAGCCAACTTCAAATTGTCTAAGACCAATCAAATCAATGTTACTCACATTCTTGTCCACCAGACCCATTTCATCCATCACCTTCTTCCAATCTCCCTTTGGGATCTCCCTTCTTCCCTCAAATCCACCACCGCTTCTCCCGCTTCGCCGGGAGGTTGGTCGGCCTTCCACGGGAAGCGGTCGCGACAGCCGTTGACGTTGCCGTTGAGGTCGTCGAAGACCTGCGAGGCGAGGCGTGGACGGCGCGAGCAGCGGGGGTTCATGGTTAGGTGAAGCACCCAGCGCAAAAGGTTTTTTTATAGCATGATCATGTTACATTTGTTCACAATTGTCCGATGTTTTTCGTAGAACATAGTTATTCTAATTCTGATCAAAACACATGATTCTAGCATCTCATTGAAGTATCCTATATAGCATTCCTGCGCAACAAACGATTGTAATTGTTGTAGCTTGTCTTTTGTTAATTACACTGATCAATCTTATAAACTTTTTGAGGCCCTCACCTGCTCATGCGACCAAATTGTTTGCATCAACACACGCTGACACACGCCCCAAATGTGGTGGTTCTTTGAGAGGTACATCTCCAACCAAACCTTTACACTTTACATGACGAAACAAAACTCCAGCCACTGCCTGCGGCATCTACTGCCAACAATGGATCTACATATCTGCTGCATCTCTGCTGCATCCACCGCATCTCTACAACTATAACACACTATAACTGAGCAGCCTACTAGCTGCTGCTATAAACCTACAACTATAACCTTTTCTGCTACTTGGCGGTACCGGTCCAGTGCGGCTGCATCTGGACAACCACGACTGGGCTTCTGTGCCAATCGTGGAAGCTTCTGTGGCGCGAGGACCTTGGCGAGGGGCGGCAAAACACCAAGGTCGAAAAGCCACGATTGGTATAGGACTGCCTCTGGAGGGAATGAGGGAACTCACCACCCCTATACCTCTCAGGATTCCTGAAATTCATTATGAATCGCACCAGTCAGTGGATTCACATAACACTTGAGTTTAAATGATGGACAGTCCCTAGAATCATGGCAGTGGATGGCACCACTTCTTTGGTCTTCGGATTTTGTGGTCATCGTTTCGGGGCCATCATGTCATCGACGTTGGTTGGCCCATCGAAAAGATGGATTTCCGGGGAGTGTATCTTCAACTCGGCTGCTTTACAATCAACTTTGTTGGCAGTTCTTAAATTGACGTATATATATATATATACATATCATATGGAACTCTGTTGACAGGTTCAAATTCTATTGCAGAGTTGTTGCCAGCACCAGTTTTTGGAGTTTTTCACCA
Organism: Durusdinium trenchii; assembly: GCA_963970005.1. Lineage (NCBI taxonomy): Eukaryota > Dinophyceae > Suessiales > Symbiodiniaceae > Durusdinium > Durusdinium trenchii. Next base: position 296,763 of record CAXAMN010028950.1, on the reverse strand, counting down.
TGGGAGTGGGCACGTATGGACACATGGAACACTTTGATGAACAGTTGTGGAACAGTTTGGAACACAAAACGTCTGGGAGTTTTTGCAGTTGTTTCGCCTAACTACCTCAGAATAGACAGCTTCTAAGGTAGTGCATGGTATGTTGGAACCATCCCACTGTGGTTGGTTTCTTGATCTGAACATGGAGGTCGTAGGAGCCACAGTACTGAGTCTGGTACAATCTATTGGAGTGTACCGAATGCATGCGACCATGTACAACCATAGAACTCGAACCAAAAGCAAGATTGACAGAGCCATTCAAACAGTCTTTACTGGGTTGATCTTAAATCATCATCAAAATGTTGAACACCAGGCCAAAGTTAAGGGTCATGTGGTCCTTTCTGGAAAAAATCCTTGATTGAAATTGCTGTGAGGCAATGCATGGGGGTCTGCATGTAGAACTCACTTTGCCTCGCCTCCGCGTCTGCATTCTGAACAAGTCTGGCACGCAACACCTCTCCCCTCTCCAAAAGCATAGCATACATGACTTATGACGAACTACATGAGCCAAAGGGCTGAATTAAAGGATTATGTCTAAACAATGTGCATGTCCTTTCGATAAATTGGATTTATGTTCTTCGATGCTCCAAAGTTGACCTTAAAAGCCGTATATCCGCCGACCCCGCCGGTTGAAGGGGGGCGCGCGCCAGAGGAGGCAACCGAGGGCATGCTGCGAGGCTTCCGAGGCGTTTCCGTCACAGCCGGCGGATTGAAGCGTGGCTGAAGGTCCGAGAGCGGAAGAAAGGGCGTGCTCGACGCGGCTTCACAGACTTTTTTACGGGTTCCGAAAGCAACGTTAGACATTCTGGGGGCGTACGGGGAGG
>CAXAMN010028950.1:266737-295800 GCA_963970005.1 Durusdinium trenchii | reverse complement strand
GGCCGGGCGTGGCCACGTTGAGAGCTGTCTCCTAGTTCTTTCTTATGCTCCAACCCTCCTCGGCAGCCGGCAGGGCCGTTGGCCAGGCTCCAAAGCCCTTCCCGGGACCTTTGGCTGCAGATGCCTGCACCGCACCCTTGGCTGCCAAAGCCGGGCCTGGCACGGGCGTGGCCACGTCGAGAGCTGTCTCCCAGTTCTTTCTTATGGGTTTCGAAGGTGACGTTAGGGAGTCCGGCCTCAAACCCTCCTCGGCAGCCGGCAGGGCCGTTGGCCAGGCTCCAAAGCCCTTTCCGGGACCTTTGGCTGCAGATGCCTGCGCCGCAGCCTTGGCTGCCGAAGCCGGGCCGTTTGTCGAGCATTGTTTTCCTGACGGTGTCGTGTGTGTGGCCTGAACGCGCTGACCACACCACACTGTGGCATGCGGGGCACCTGTGCGGATGCTGGCGTGTCTCTGCGCTCACAGAGCCTTCTTTGACCCAAAACTGGTTGCCGGACGCTGCCGGATAAGCGTCTCAGAGCCACACTACTGGCGAATACGGGACCCCGACTTGGACCCCTGTCTTCAACCGCCCCTTCGGTTCTACATCTCCCGGCCATAACTGGGGGGGGTTGATGAATCAACAGTCAACCGTGAGGGGTGATGATCTCTTCATGCTGGGAAGAAATGGCGCCCAAAGCCCTTCCATTGAAGAAAATGGGCGCGGACATGACTCATGTGACCTTGGCGGACTTCTCCTCATGCTCAACTGTACTTGTGAAGATCCAGGCCACGTGCCAAAGAATACAACCCCATTCGCAACAGCCGGAATGTGCGGTGAAGCCTCCATCAATCCTTCTAGGACTTGAAGCACCCTTCACACTCTTCATTGGTATCTTCTTGAGGCTACCTCCATTCCTATAAATTTGCCACCGTGACCGATGTCGTGTCCGTCTGCACTGTTGTATGCTCATTGCTGCTGCCTCCATTCCTATAAATTTACCACCGTGACCGATGTCGTGTGCGTCTGCACTGTTGTGTGCGTGCGTCTGCACTGTTGTATGCTAATAGCTGCTACCTCCATTGTTGTATCCTAGTAGCTGCTACCTCCATTCCTCTAAATTTGCCACCGTGACCGATGTCGTGTGCGTCTGCACTCTGGTCTGCTCATTGCTGCTACCTCCATTCCTATAAATTTGCCACCGTGACCGCTGTCGTGTACGTCTGCACTCTTGTCGGCTCATAGCTGCTACCTCCATTCCTATAAATTTGCCACCGTGACCACTGTCGTCCGCGTCTGCACTGTTGTATCCTCATAGCTGCTACCTCCCTTCCTCTAAATTTGCCACCGTGACCAATGTCGTGTGCGTCTGCACTGTTCTGTGCGTGCGTCTGCACTGTTGTATGCTGCTAGCTGCTACCTCCATTCCTATAAATTTGCCACCGTGACCGCTGTCGTGTCCGTCTGCACTGTTGTCTGCTAATAGCTGCTACCTCCATTCCTATCAAGTTGCCACCGTGACCGATGTCGTGTGCGTCTGCACTGTTGTATGCTAATAGCTGCTACCTCCATTCCTATAAATTTGCCACCGTGCCCGCTGTCGTGTACGTCTGCACTCTTGTATGCTAATAGCTGCTACCTCCATTCCTATAAATTTGCCACTGTGACCGCTGTCGTACGCGTCTGCACTGTTGTATGCTAATAGCTGCTACCTCCATTCCTCTAAATTTGCCACCATGACCGATGTCGTGTGCGTCTGCACTGTTGTATGCTCATTGCTGCTACCTCCATTCCTATACATTTGCCACCGTGACCGATGTCGTGTGCGTCTGCACTGTTCTGTGCGTGCCTCTGCACTGTTGTATGCTAATAGCTGCTACCTCCATTCCTCTAAATTTGCCACCGTGACCGATGTCGTGTGCGTCTGCACTGTTGTACCTCCATTCCTCTAAATTTGCCACCGTGACCGATGTCGTGTGCGTCTGCACTGTTGTATGCTCATTGCTGCTACCTCCATTCCTCTAAATTTGCCACCGTGACCGATGTCGTGTGCATCTGCACTGTTGTATGCTACTAGCTGCTACTTCCATTCCTATAAATTTGCCACCGTCGGCGATCTCGTGCCTTATCCCCGGGGTCGGCGGCAGGGGGCGGAGCCCTTACAATATATTATATTATATATATATGACCGCATTTTTATTGGAAGGATTTGGGAGGAGCCATTGGGCTCCCATTGGAGTCCATTCGGGGACTCAGATGAGAGAATGGACAAAAAGAATCGCAACAGGTGTTCCAGGTCATAAAAAGAAACACATGAGAGTTCATGATGATTCGTGTGTCATAAAATGTCGTACATGTGCTGTATGTGGCTTGGTACATCTTAAGTGCTCAAGGAGGCAGGTTGAGTCCCCAGCCGCTTCAGCGCGTGGGTAGAGGAAGAAAGGCGTGGAGATCCGGTGCTGGCGATGGCCGGCCCGACCGACGAACGCAAAGGCACAGGCAACGTCATGAAAACGCAACTACTGCAAATTCCAGACTACTGCCCTGAATGATCGACCTGTGATTGTGCTAATTTTTTGTTTGCTTTCTGTCGGGGGAGCCACGGATGGTATGAAGCATGTCTGCAGCATGTAAGATCTTGGATGCTACTTGAGTCCTCACTATTTACACCAGTGCGGGTGCTGCCTGGCGCAGCTGAAACCATCGAGATAGCTGGCTGGTCTTTTAACACACACACACACACACGTCGCTCCTTCGTGTAGGATCACCCACCGAGTTGGGGAATTCCAAAATATATACACTCCCTGGAACTAACATGGAAGTGGACAATGATCTCTTGGAAGACCATGTTCCTCTACAAACAGGGGGTTTTCCACTTCCATGTTAGTTCCAGGGAGTGTATGTTTCCTTGAGTTGAGTTATATGAAGGTGACTCAAATCCCCCCCACCAATCCATGGTTTCGACATCCCGTCTTTGGGATCTGTTCATTGGTCAACTGGGTCACCGGGTGCCATGACCCACGAACTGGAGGAGTTCAGCCTATCCCAACAAGGTGATTGGGCTCTGAAGCTGGGGAGCTGATGATCCTTTTACCACATCCACATGCTGGATGTTTACAGAACTCTGGCTGCTCTGGCCCAACGATAAAGCATGTAACAATTATAACACATAGAAAAAGCTGACTGGACTCCGAGGACCTTCAAAGTGATTGATATCCCGGTTTAAGGTTTTGATATGATCTAGGCCGCCTAGGCCAGAGGATCCAGAGGCTTTGAAGAGGTCACCAACTGAAGGTCCTGGTCCAGGCCTCTCTTCATGTCTAACTCCGGACTCCTTCAATTCCACGTCCAAGGGCCCTAAACGGTTCAACGGACCCATCTTCCAAAAAAAGGCACCATCGTCTGCCTTTTGGAGGAATCCCTGATTACATCTGATTGCTATACCACGATACACCCATTCACCGATCTTTGCTGTCCCGTCGGCCCTCATGCCTCTCCACTGCCTCCGCCTGATGCTTTTTGGGCGCACGGACTGCTCCACCACCGCTCGACCGAGTCCCGAGTTTCAACTGCAGACTCCCATGTTGCGGGCAATTGTGCCGCAAACAGAATCATCCTCCTTGGATTTGATGTCCAGGAACTGAGTAACTGGGAGAAAACTCAAAACATATTTCCCAGAAAGGGATTCACATCATAGGGAACATCGGATATTGCCCTAGGCCCTAAGCAAAACCCCGTCATTCACTGGACACAAAATGCCGCAACTTCATTGGTCAAATATTTGCTCCAAGTGGAAATGACGAACGGCATCCTTCCACACCAAGTGCAGCATCACCAAATGCAAGAAGTTCAACACGTAACAGCTCACCCATCCGCCCCGACAGCAAGCAATTCACCCCCTGCCGATCCGTCTGAACTACGAAGTGGCATGACGGTCGTGTGGGGGGGGTGAAACATGGTGAACAACACAAAACAAACATCCAGCATTTGTGGATGTTTCCGAAGAACACATCGCCACTTGGACGAGAACACACAGTGACCGGCCCAAACCGCCGGCCTTTGCTTTGGCCGCAAACCGCCGGCCTGGCGAGTCAGGAGCGGTTTGCGAGTCATGTGAATCATGTAGGCATATCTACCGTTTTTCGTTGGGTAGAGCAAACAGGTATACAAATGCAAATAAGAGCAAGGGAAAGTTCAAAGGATGAGACAATGGCAAAGGATGAGACAAGGCATCGCCAAACTCAAGGAAAATTACGTAACATAAAAACGACAAAGAAAAAAAAACAAATCAGACCAACCAAACCACTGACACATATATTAGCGTTTACTGTTGCTATTTTTGTGGGTGATTTTCATTGAGTTGTGTTATATTGTGCTTATTACTAATTTGCCGTTGTTTTGCAAGTGTGATGTTCAATGATCTGCCTGTTTGTTTGAGTTGTTGGTTGGTGGAGGGGGGCTCAGGTTGGGGCACTCTGAAGCACTTGGTCATGTCTAGTTACCGTTCACAGCCTAGGCCCTTTGCAGGAGAAGGGTCTAGATAGGCGTTCTTCCTTGGTTGAAGCACAGGCTGCTTTACAGTTCGTTCAAAAGGCTCCACGACTCATCTTCTGCCTGGAACCGTAGGGTCCCTGGAGCCTGTCTGCACTTCATTCAGTCAATTCCCCAACAAAAATACAAATGATATGATATTGTATGACATATGATTTTTGAATAGATCAAAGAGACCTCCCGAACACTCCTAAGAAGATCAAACATCATTGGTAGGAAGGTCTCGCCCTTCAAATACCAACCGCCCGTATGTCAGCCCGCCAACTGGAACTCCGGCTGTCGCATGAGTTTTCTGACAAGCATTGACTGTAAGCACTGTGCATGCTGTTGCAAAGGGTCAACCCTCAAACAGCCTGGGTGTGCAAAATATAACCATGCACAGTTCAACAAAACCCTCCAGGTACAAGGGGGATGTTTCCCCAACGGGAGTCAAATCCCCAACAATCCCAAGCAGCAGGTCCTGCAAACCACCAGTTGATGCAGCCCTGGCCCTGCCCTTTTGAGGCACCTGCCTATGCATCAAAGCTGGATACTGGTGGGCACTGGCATAGTCCTGACACGATCGCGGGAAACACAAGCTTTCCCCATTCCTCCTGATGTCACAAGGGTCAACACCGAAAAATTTTGGTGAAGATAGCGGCACAGGATGATCTGGGGGACTTCGTCAACTACAAAAACGTCTTGGGGGAGTCTCGGCCCGGCTTGTACAGGAACCTGACAAAGTCATCCCTTAGTCACCCCTGGCCACGATTTCAATGCCAAATCGCCATGGCAAAACTGTTTCCAAGAAGTCATCACCAGTCACCCGCGGGAGCTGGTCCCTATGGAATGCTGATACCCAGTGCAAAGACCAATGGAACGCTAGTTCTGAAAGAGTGTGGGCTTGATTGATTTACATCCGCTTCCTGCGTGTCAATCCCAATGGAATGCTGTAGTAACTCTGCCACCAACTTTAGACACATCAGGTGACTGGACTTGAGGCGACGGAGGTGGACGAAAGGTAGAGGTTGGAAGACTCTGAGCAGGAGCAAGCAGCCAGCAGCAGCAGCCAGCAGCAGCAGCCAGCAGCAGCAGCTTCCTGTACTGCTTCCTGTAAATGACTTTGTTGCTTCCTGTACTTGTCTCGCATGTATGTGGAAAAGTCCTTGTGAACTGCTTGCAGGACCCACTACAGAATAAGAAACTCATTGCTTCAGCAGGCATTATTAACCCCTTGTGAGTTGCCAGTATAGCGTTAAAACACCTTTCGATGAGAGCCCCAGCATACAACCTAAAAGTAGGTCCCTTTCCAACCAACAGAGTTAGCTTGTGTTTGGGAAAAAGAGACAACTGTCCGCAGAGCATTCCCCCCAAGGCAGGGTAGCAATACCTCAAAAAAAAGTGACGACATTGTCTATTGCCTGTAAAGAAGTTCCTGAGTCACTTTGCCATTGTTCCGCACACTGAAGGTCGTTGAAGATGCTGTTCTGACGCTTCTTCACTCCCTTCATGAAATTAAATGAACATCATCAAAAGGTCCAAACCAGCATATTCCAGAAATATCTGCACACAGCGAGGCCGGTCAAAATGCTCATCCAACGCCGACCTCCTGCTGGCACAACAAAACAAACAGTCGCATGATGTCACATGATCTTGGACACTGTTGCGCATCTCTTGCAGTTGCACACAGCAACACAAAACCATTTGAGTATGGTGTATCACCAATGCAACAATGGCAACACATAACCTAACATATGTATATACATTTGTGCATAGGTAAATTAAAACAATGTATCTGTATATATGAGTAACAAATCGATTTGACTACGCCAGAAAGTAAAACCATATAATGCTAAAGTCACTCAACGTGGAAGTTGATTTTGGGAGGGTGGGCTCCATCAAATACCCCGGGGAGCTCCAGATACATTGCTCCAACTTGTGATGCTCATTCCAATACATTAAAAGTAAGTGTCCGTGTTTGTCCGATTGAGAAAGAACACCACTATATAATCCAAATTACATACATGCCAAGGTCTTTCAAATGGATATTCCAGGTGCACGGTTGGGACACCCCACCAGCGGGTCGCCGACGAAGAGCAAGCAGTCGTCTGGCAGCAAAGCCTCCTGAGGCGACAAAGGAGGTTTCGAACGAAACGTTGACTTTCGGTGCAGGTTGGTGCAGTAACGCAAGCTGCATGGAAGTTGTATGTACTATAAGATGTACTACTATATATAGTTTTATCATGTTTTATCTACTTCCCCAAGTGTCTTGATATGATCTGGTACAGAATGTGTAAGACCTAGCTCGAAATCCCCTTGCACTAGCCGACCAAATGCCAGGCTCGGACAAAGGGGCATCTCGCATGGAACCATGCGTTGACACACTCTGGCCCACCATACTCGGCCTAAAGCACCAAAACACTGCCAGATCGCAGCATGATGACCAACTTCCAGCCTCCACATTGAACCACTCACCAGTCTGAAGATCTTTCACCTGGTGAAGGAAAGAGGCTCAGTCTAGCTCCGTCTTCACACGGTGTTTCATGCAACAATTCACATGCGCTCTAGAACTGCTCAAACATGTTCAATAAGTGCCCTTTGTTACGTTCGTAGCTTCTTGTTACTATAGTAGTATGGCCAGGAGCTACTGGTAGCGTCCTTGCTCCGTTCGTAGCGATTCCCTTTGTTGCTAGGCTCAAGAAGGCTCAAGGAGACCTGACTGAACTGGACTGAGAACTAGATGAATGCCTTGTGTCCGAGATTTGACAACCGCAGCCCTCCTTATTCAAGTGATTTCCTCAGAACTTGAAACACGAAAAACATAAGAATCAAAGCAAGTTAGATCCTCTGACGATGGCCCCTTAACAATGCTCAATCGACTCAATTCGTCCAAACCAGGTACCTAATGTTACCGTAATTGGAAGACGAACGCACTTCAACACTGAATGAACCTCCCAAATTTCCGACAGAAACGAACACAGATCCGTTTTATCCGTGTCCATCCGCCCCGCTCCTCGCTCTCTCGGTGCACGTCCGCTCCCGCTCCTCCCTCTCTCGCCTCGAGGCCGGGTGCGGAGCTCCTGGGTGCCAACGTGACCAGCGAGGAGTCGGTGTGCGCTGGGTACCTCGGATGGCCGGGTAAGAACGGCTCGAACGGAGCCGACACTGGGCATCACGGCGGTTTCAGCCGTTGAGCTTTTTGAAGAAAGGAAGGTGCGATGTCCAAGATCAGTTGCTTCAGCGAAATACCGGGTGTGTGATTTCGTTTGTGGGATGTGACCTGATGTGGCAGGGTACTGGTTTCTGCAGACAAGGATTGCAAATGTTGAAGGGATCTTGAAAGACATGTTACACTGGGATGATGATGGTTATAGTAAAGGCCTTGTCCACAAGTAGTGATTTGCTTGTTTACTGACTGTTACAGGTGAAAAACTGGGACAGACCCAAGCCATGTTGTTCGTTGTGCATGAATGTTGGGTGATATCGTACTGCCTTGGTCCGATCATCGAGCTTGTCAAGAAAACCTTGCAGATCCTTGCAGAAACGTCCACTCTACAGCCTCACACGCTGCTTGCCATCACCAAGCTTGCCATTGGAGTGTTCAATCATGTCCTTTCTCAAATTGTTGGTGCTTTGGCCACATCTGTGGTGAGATGGGGTCTTCTCGGGCATGTCTGCCTCGATGCCAAACTCTCTGAGCTTCTAGCACAACGGTCTGTATACTTTGAAGCTCTAGCCGCAACTTCAGGTAGGGCATCACAGATTTTCTGGTCACTCGGACGGCCTATTGAGGATGACAACAAGGCCTTCATCGCCTTCATCGCACCGCAGAGTGTGTTCACGTCGCACCGCGGCATCCCACGCAGCTCATCCGAGCTGCAACCGGCAGTCGTTCGACTGGTCCACTGCAGTGGTACCAAGAGCTGCGGCGAATTAAACTGAAGATGTTCGGATCCCCAAAGTAGGGGCTTGTGGCAGTGGTGGTGATAGACTGTTTTGATTAGGTCAGCAAACTGTTCGTGGAATGTTGGCATGCCGCTGGCACCAAGGACAAGCTTAACAAGCCAAAGCTTTACAAGTCCATTCACAGCCAGTTGCAAGGGAACATTTCCTTGCACCTTGCACTCCAAAAACATATAGTGTGTTTGTATACTGAGTACTGGTGACTAAAAGATGCAAGACACATCTCTACTTGGACTATGCATGGTCATCTGCCGAGTCGTGCGTTTCGTTTTCGTCGATCCAACCCGCGGAGGCGAACGGCTGAGCCTCCGGACATGCCAGGAGCCTGGGACCAAAGAACTCGCAGATGGCCCTACCGCAGCTGTCCACCGGTCAAGCCACCGGTCAAGCCGGTCGGGAGATCCGGCCGATTTGGGGCGTTTGACCACGTATTGAAGGCGGGATTCTCTGTTGATATTCCGGTGATGTGGTTGGGCTCCCTACTGGCAAAGTTCAGGTTGTAGCTGAATTAGGCGCCTCTACCCAACGATATCCCATCTGAAAAGCGAGATGTGAATCACACGTGGATGGTCATACGGATCCTTGGGGTATCGGATGATGTTGTTTGGGAATACCCGAATGAACAAAACGAACACACCACGATGAACATGCTCCGTGCTTCACAATACATCGACCGAACGGGCATCAGTGACGTGGAAGAAACGATCATCCCAAAGCACCATTCATCCGGCCAAGGTGGCCAGCGGTCACCCAGGGCATCTCTTGCATGGGTACTGCATATATTAATCAAATATATGTGCAACACATTGTATATATGTGCATGATATGGCATTCTATGGCCCTCTGATGGTCTCAGCCCCAGCCCTACTCCCAACCCTCTGTGCAAACCGTCGTTACCAGCGGCGCGCCAGCTGCACGGTGACCGTCTCCGATGCTCGCTGGTGCAAGACCGCCTCCGGTCGAAGCAGCGTAAGAGTTGGCTGGCCAAGATGTGATGTCGTGATCATGAAACATCGAGCGAGTGCCATTTATAGAACCCTCCGTAATCTTCCGTATGAGGGAATTCGGAGGTATATGGAGGTATGCATTGTAGTATCGTGCAACTGTGTTTGTTTGGATTGGGAAGTTGCTAGTAGATCGAGGACCTGGTAACCAATATGTAACTACCGAACATGCGTGACCTACAACAGATCCCATCACGGCCGATGGGCGGAAGTTTCAATAGACATAATCGTTGCTTTCTGATGCTGCTGTTTGTGCTGCTGTGCGCCTTCTGTGCAGAGAGGATACATGTGCAGGTGAGAACACCACCTGACACAACAACTCAAGTTCTGCAGCTGTGCCATGTCGTGTCCAAGGCATGGTTCAAGAAGCACCACACAGGATGACACGGAGACTTATGGGCAAAGGTTCCGGGTTCTCCCTACCAGTGGCTTTCAGAACCATCAAACACGTAGTTTCATAAACACTAAAGCACGTGTCTTTCAATTAGGCGCTGAAAGTTAAGTTCATCTGTGAACTGTGTGAACTGATATAGACTCTTGATTCATCAATAGCTGCCCTCAATGGATCCCTTTTGAGTGAGTCACCTCTTCGGTCTGGAACGCGAAAGGAGGACTCCGTGAGTCTCGGACGTCTGTCACCTGGCCACCTGGCTCCTCCTACCGTCCGTCCCCTCGACGTGTCCCGCGGCTGTCGGTACCACACCTCAGGGGCACCGCTCAAGGACACCACGGCCGTGTCCGCGTCCGCGTCGGTGACGCAGCCCTGAGCGTCCGGGTTTCAGTGTCGCGGTGTCATGGGTTTTTGGGAGAGTCCCCGGCGATTTTTCGTGTTTAATTATTGAGACACAAGTCCCATCTGCATCCATCTGGTCTATAGTGTGGCAGAAGTATGCTGCTTCTTGTCTATAAGACATAGAAAGTGAGATGGGAATCTGGCCCCAAAAAGGCCTTCAAACAGCTATAGACTCATAAATACTATAAGTCCTACCAAATGAGAATCCAAAACGGATTTCGGATCACATCGACGAACACCTCTGAAACCCGCATATTGAAGCCCAGCCACAGCCCGCGTTCGTGGCTCGCTCCGTCGCCCCGCCACTCCCTCCGTCCTCTGCTGCGCCTTGAGACCGTTCAGCGAGGCCTCGGCGCCTTGGAGCCCCACCAAGCGCACCTGACGGCATCAACCGTTCGGCGACGTCCTGGGACGCGTTCGAAGGCGTCCGAACCGGCGATGGCACTCCGAAGCGAAACAGAAGCGACGTGACGGTGACGAGCTTTGCGGAGGCTGGAGGTCTATCGCTGGTGACCCGAGAGTACTCTTCAGTCCGAGGGTACTGTTTCAGTCGCGGGAGTTCGTCAGGGTCTGACCATCTGATATCTGAAAATCATGAAACTGCAACCGCGGCCTTTGTCTTTGGATGAGTCGAAGGCCAACGACTAGAAACACGGTTGCCGTTCTGTGAACCACCTGAAACGACAACCGACAAAGCAATACAAATGATACACAAAAGGCACATGCTCAAATGTTTGGCGCCACGTTTGTGTCATAATTCACCAGCCCATCTAGATGTTTGATGCTATAACATGACGATTTGGTAGGTGTTGCAGGCACCAGGATTGAGAACCCATTCGACCTGCGTGTTGATAGGACAACATAATATTTTGGGCGGTTGGTGGTACAAAATAGAGGACCCTTCGACAAAAACCTAAGTGATCATTCTTCAGTGAAAAAACGATGTTCGTCACAAAGCGGTCAAATCTGCTTGGTTTTGATTACGAGATCTTCAGGAGGTCATATTGCTCGGATTTCGGATCTATCTGGTTCTTTTTTGGCTTTGGCCATGTTCACGATCGCCAAAGAAATCACCTGAGTCCCGATGAGCTCCAAAGATTTCATCAGGGGAGATGCAAACTAGAGTCCAATAGACATAGGCAAAAAAGGCCTTCCCATTGCTGAAAACAGGCTTCACCCAGAGGCTCATTGGACCCTCATAGCTGGGGCCTAGGGTTTTGACCCTCACAACCGGCAGTTGGACATCAAAGATGTGGCAACTTGAGGCTTCATGACGATTTGCTCGCGTCAAATGTATCCCCGCATCTTCCGCCCAGTGGCATGCGTGCCAATGGCTGGTGCCCTCGCTGGTGCCTCACATCCGCAACTGTCAACGGGTCTCAAGCCCACCCTTCTCGACCGCTCGATTGCTTAGGCCAAATCAAAACCCCTTAGGCCAAATCAGAATCTCCTCCCAACCTGAATTTGGTCGACGAGTCGACTCGTTTCGGATCCCATTCATCGAGCAAGATCTTGTGTAGATTGCCAGTTTGCTTCTGCAACCCCAAAAGTCGCTTGATGGAAGAAACATCAAAAGTGATGGAATGTTCCGTGGTCTGTCAGAAGATCTGATTTGGCAATCGGGTTGCCAATCTAAACGTAACAAAGCGTTCCCAGTACATCACAGTACAAGGCTCTAGAAAACATTGGTGCGTTCATCCCAGAAGAACAAAACAGAGAATCCAAGCCGGCACATGAACGATCCAGTCGCCATCCGGTCTAGCCAACGGGTGTCGGGAAGGGTCGCTAGACCGTCGATCGAGCCGTCGACTGCGACGCCTGGAGATCTCCATCTCCCCGACTCTCCAAGGGCCGATCGTAGTGGATACACCTCTCTCCGCCGGTGAGAAGAAGGCCGAGCACCGAGGGCCGTGCCCTGTTCTCCCGGGGGCGGTTGCCGGCACGGGGGAGAACGGAGAAAAACACCACCCACCAATAAAGCAGCTTGGAAAAAACCACTAATTCAAGTTGCTGGCTTCAAGTTCGGCCTATCATTGGACTTCCTGGGAGCGCCTTCGCATTTGCATTTAAAAAGCAAGGAAACACCAGGTGTCTCCAAGGTAGTTGCAGTCTCGTCTTGCTTTCTGTTGTGTCTCCGATGTTTTCTTGGTTCACACGTTTGACAGTTCACCGAACTCCACCTGTTGTTGGATTTGAGCTGATCCATGGTCGTCCACGGGAGATTGCTTTTCCTGCTGTGCTCTTCAGCACTGCATGGAGCTGCCCCAGTTGACGAATGATCCAAAACGCGACTTATATATATAAACTCTTGATTAACAAGTCCCGTACAGTAAATCCGATGAATAGATTTTACAATCCAAATGGGAGGTGTATTTATCAAAAATCTAAATTTAGAGAAGAGCTGCGGAAAATATGAAGTCCAATCCCAGCCAGGTTCAGTTCTTCACACAATCTCCAGCAGGCCCAGTGTTTTCGGGAGTGCCGCCACACAACAGGAAAAGCACAGTCACGGAAGAGCAGGTCCAGGTGTAAAAGTCTAAGTTTAGGAGGTCTCTGTTGGGACTTATATTAATGGATCATAGATACCAGTGTCGTTCAAACACGCCTGAAACAACCCAATTCCAGTGATTCAAAATCTGGGCTCTAAGCCGATGTTGATGCGTACTGATTCCAGAGTGCTACTGCTACCCTTCAGCTTATACCCCTTCTGTCGCTTCAATCCATAGAGACCTGATTCGTGATCATTCAACAGTTGTAGAAATTCTATAATGCAACTGACTACGAAACGTAAAGAAAAGAACAGTTGTATTTAGTATATATATATATTTAGTAGTAGGTGTTCATCCATCATGCTTCTTTGACATCTAGGCTTAGCTCGTCATTTTTCGGTCGACGGCACCTCATGGTGGAGGAGGTCTCGCATGGCATCTGCGCCAAGTCGATCCCCAAGTCACGGCCCACCTGGAAACCACATGGCAATACCCAGGTCAAGGACCTGTCAAGGACCTCACAACGGAACAATACGTCATTGGATCTCTAGACCTTGGTCCTGGGACCGGCAAACCAGGATTCCCATGGATTTCTGTGATCGAAGCTACAACTGTGAATGCTTCTTCTCTCACACATCCTTCCAAAGAACAGCTCCATGTAACGGTCAGACTGGCCTTTTCTTGGGCAGCGGCATGGATTCGGTGCCAGTTTCGGGGTGTGAGCTTGCGTTTGTTACACGGTTCCCAGGAACATCCGCATATGGAACAGTTACATTGGACATGAGGAAATAGGAATTAAATGAATATGCTTGTCTTTATTCCAGTCCGGATTTGGATAGTCTGGACATTTCTTTGGAGGTGACTGTACTCGGAGTTCCTTGTTACCGTTTCCTTGTTTGTCGTGGCTGCCCGCCTCCGTGCAAACGGCACAGGAAATCCGCTCCAACAGAGCAAAGGCGGGCATTGCCTGACAAGCGGGGCGTAGGTTCCGGACAGGGGTCTATGGTGTTCAAAGAACCAGGAGCTTTCCTCCAAACCGGCCCAGTTCCATCAAAAACCGATGCTACTCAGTAAGCCATGTCCGATGTGAATCACCGTTCCGTATATTTGTCTAGTCATCTATTTCAAGGAGTCTGCATGGGAGCGGTTGTTTGACAGTGCTTATGTGCTGGCCAAAGAGCAACATCGGCGCACATCCATCGAATCGAGCTGGCATTGAAGTCTGAGTCCCAGCAAGACAGTTGCAAAGGAGTTAACTATCCCGTTGAATTCGCATAAAGTCATTCTGCTTAGTCAAGAAAAGCAAGCGCCAGCCCATTGCTGCTTATAATAGTATTTTTGTACTTCTGCGCACGCTAGCTATGCAAACGTTGTTCTGCCGGTGAACCCCTCAACACCGAAACAACATCTACCAACAAAAAGGGACGGCTTAGCCCGCCGAACCATGTGGGTTCCAACTCACGGCGCTCCCAGCGGCTTCCGCACTTTTTCACTCCGCCCTCCGCTGCGTCAGTCCGGTCAGTCCGTGGGTGGTGCCACCGCCGAGGACAGCAAGGATGCCAACTGATCGACCTGGTCGACTCGATCGGAGAAAACCGAAGGACTCCGCCGGCCTTTCCCACCCACAGCGAAACAGCACAAAGCACAAACAAACCAGGGGCTCGGCTCCGGTGCTTCTTTTTTTGGGGGGAAACCCTTTCAAGGCCGCCCCGAAAAAAACAATGGCCAAAATGGTCAGGAACGAATTCCCTTTCGCCTGGTTGATCGTTTCGACCGACCCTTTCGACCCGTTCGGTGCATCGACGTGAAGACCGACCTCCTTGGCGTCGGAGTCGGTCCGACTCCATTCGAACACATTGCATGTTGAAACAGCAAATACCTATATACTATTAAACCTACTATATGTGATAGTTACAGTGAATAGTTGGTCAAACCCTTCCTTATCTTCCTTCATCTCACTCTGAAGCCCCCTCCTCTATGCACCAGAAATGCATCGCCTCTCCTCTCCGCTTTCGCAGACCGCGCCGCGATGCGGCATCGCGCGGCTAGCGCTCGGGTGCCCGGACGGGGCGTTCGCTGCTCACCTTCTTGGCACTCTTCAGCCAGCGGTTCAGCGCACTGGCCTCAGACGCCGATTCCGCAGCGGTGGGAGCGGTTCCGCGAGGTCGGGGCATGGCGGGGCCGAGGGCCCACGACCAGTCGTCGCTGTAGGGAGGTGAAGGGTTTCGGTATGTTTCGGTGTATCTGTTCAATCAGCCTTAAGAGGCCCATTGAAAGAAAAAACACATGATATTTTTGAATACATGGACATGGATGGCATGGTTTGCTTTTCAATTTTAAAACACTGATGATCCTTGGAGGCGGCGCCGAGTCGAAAGTACACTCGGCTTGAAAGGGCGCCGCTTGCAGGACCAGATCGGTCGATCCGACGGGCTGAAGTAGTAGCGGTGGGCTTGTGGGGTTCCAGCGAAGTGGGCAACTACTTAGTAAGTAGTGGCCGAGTTGAGAAGTCGCCGAGAAAGCCCTGATAGTGATGGGGGGAGACCCAGGAAGCTTCATGCGCTTCTTCGAATGGTTCCATCATCTGCCACAAGGCCGGCATCGTGCCAGGTCAATCTGGGAAAACGAATCCAAGAAGTAGACCATCCAGTTTGCTGAGTCCCGGAGTCCCGGAAGCCAGTTCTGTAGAAATGCTATGATATGCTTGATTTAACTATGACAGACCATCCATGGTAGACCATTTATATATGGAATACTTACATACACGGACCCCTCATTCATGGACCTAATATGACCGAATTATGTAAGTCACTGGTCTGGGTAGATCCGGGTGCTGGTCACCCGTACGTCACCTGTACTTAAGCTGGTCACATCCCACGTCGTCTGAGTCTCTGGCCGCCTGCACCCCGAAGGAGCTGCTCGCCCGCTGACCCTGCTCCGTCTGACCCTGCGTGCAGATAGACGGTGTTGAGTAGGGAAAATCCCACGGACCACCCAGCCAATCGAAGTTCAAACCAGGAGCCTTCAATCAACTCGTTTCGACTATCGCGATCATTTAGTGGACGAGTGAAGAAACGACCGTGCAGGCAGCATCTGCATGCTGAACCATCCCTATATCATCACCTTGAACTTGCCACCAGGGTCAACCAAAAGAACTGATGAACATCACGTTGGCTGTACATGGCTGTACTCAGGACGGACTCCTTTACCCCCCCTATGGTAATTAGGTGGATTCTGTTTGTTGTAGTCATTGGACCAATTCAAGTGGCTATGAATCAGGTGGACCCCCAAAACATGCACTATCACTACAGCCTGTACAATGTAGAAAGTGGAAGTTCTGGGACGATAGTCCACTCGGCTCGAAGCGACGCGCCTGAATTGCTGAGAGCTGCGTTTTGGGCACCGTCACCTACGCAGGGAGGAAGCGGCGGCGTTTTGGGGCAGACATTCCTGCGACCTTCTTTGGAACGCATGGTGGGTTCACCCTACATCTTTCATGTGACATGTTTGGACTGTTCGGTTGTTCGGTTGTTCTCTCTTTGCGGGGCACGCCCGAGGCGTCACGCCCGATCTACAATATGACGTCAGTGGCCGGCAGCCTGAGGGCTCGGATCCAGACATTAAGAAACTGAGTGCAGTGCAATTGGCCAAACAGTGGAGGGTCTGGCAAGTTGCGTGAACCAACGGTTGACAAAGCCAAAGAATCACTTGGATCATCAAACATCTGTATTGCCCCCCAGTGGCATCCACCGGCCAAGCAACAAACTAGCCAACCAACCGGCATTGCGTTGTGCATTCTACGGCCCTCTCTGCAAGTGGTCAGAAGCTCCAAGCAGACCGGTCAGATCCCGCCTGATTGGGCGCTGCTCGCAGGGCCCGTGTTCCGACCTCAGGTGGTGGGTGCGGAACACGAAGAACACATCGTTCAGAATCGGACGATGTTAACCACCCCATTGGGAAAACCCCATGGTTTTTACCAGATTGAGAAAGTGATCGGATGAGTTTTAGGTTGGGGATTCTGAACACCCATAGGTTTTAGATTGGGATTCGGTATGTTCGCCTCCTTGACCTGGATGATTCTCTCACTGGTCTGCGGCTGAGGATGTTCTTCTACACACCAGCTGCAGAACACATCACCACTTACTAGCTCAAAGAGCTTCGCATAGCTACGCTCTTCTGGAGTTTGCCTGCCGGGGTTCTCAGGTTCTCAGTATTTCTGTGAGCACTGGATTTGGGAGTCCTTTCGAACAAAAGACAGACCCTTTGGTATGGCAGACCCATTTGGTGCATGCCGACACAATGGATATCGCCGGATACGATGTTTGCGTTCATCCTCTCTTGCCCAACTACACAACCAAACCATAACAAACGGCCCGCTCGTTCGATCCGCTGCCCAGACCGAACGATTCGAACGACAACAGGCGCGGAGGACCGAATGAAACAGACCTGACCGATCAAAGGAGCAGACTTGATCCTACTTTCTCAAGGGGCAATACAAAAATACGGTTATAACTTAACTGAGCAAGGAAAACTATTTGCTATTTGCATATTGCCCAACAATATCTAGACTAGTGCAAGTCGTACCTCGGCTGCCTCTCTTTCCCCTTTCCATGCATCATCAAATATCATCAAGCATGCACCGCACCAGAGTCCTTTTTTTTCAGTTTCAGAAGGGCATGCCATGGGGCCTGCATTTTGGAAATCTGTATCTAGACTAGCCTTAAGTTGTATGGAATTGCACTGAGATTGTTTTGGCAATTACCTAAAAACAAACAATAGAACTAAAAAGAATCCTTGGGATCCCCCCAAAAAAAACAATCACACCAAAAATATCAAAACACTTCTCAGAGACTCTTGGCAGGACACCCCCCTTCCCCGAGACTTCCCCAGAATTATATATATTTTTTAGTAGTTGTGATTCATTTGTAGTCCAATTTTAATTATATAAACTCATATTCAAATCTGATTGAGTGCCACATTCTCGTCACTCGATTGAGCCCAAAAGACACAGGGCACTCTTAAAACACAAGAATCCTCTGTCAAATCAACACCTGACCTCCCTGCAAGGGGGAGTCCCTTAAACCATTTCTGTCAAGGGGGGTGCACCACCTCCATTTCATAACGGATATATCAACACCTCACACGCCAAAAGGGTCAATCGGAAGCGCCTGCCTTCGACATCTCGGTGCCAAGCGTCTTCGTCCGCGTGACCGGTGCCAATCCACGAGGCAGCAGCTGGCACGCTGGAAAGAGCTGCTTGCTCCTCAGGAGAGTCGACCCCTGGGTGACACAAAAAAAAGCAACGAATAACGCAGATGGACCACACATGGACCACGAACCACCATACCTTTGAAATCCGAAGTTAAGTTCAACCAAAGAACGTGGAATGATCCCGTGCAGGAACCGAAGCTGCACCATCGAAACTGGAAGAGAAAAGCATGTGTTGTCACTTCTGCATTTAGGTGCACACTCTTAAAACGGCCTAGCTTGCCAAGAACGGGCCTTGATCTTAATGGGCGAACAGTTTCTGTCGCTTGAGACTATAGCTGATGTTCAAGAATCAAAGGTCGCCCATCCTGTGGGGCGAGCTTGGCTGATTTGGTCAAGACCTAGCTGGTTTTCTGTCCCTAAGACTTCCAGTGTTTCAAAGCGCCCATCCGCCGCGACCCTCGGCCGCCACTGCTCCTCGAGACCTTGGAGCGCTGCCTCATCACTGATACTGCAGCTCGTGCCTTGCCAACCAGCGTCGCAGTCGCAAATGCCCACCTGGCAAAGTGACCACACATATGTCTTTTTTTTAGGTCTCTATGGTGTTTGAGGCGTTTTGCCCCTTTCTTGCGGTTTAAGTTTAAGATGTTTTAGGAGTCTTGCCAAATTTCTAGGCATACTCTCCCATGTTGAGAGGTGTTCTTGCTGGGTAGAATCATAAAGGACTGTTTTTTCACTCTTCACTGATCTTCACCATCACATCTCGCATCTCTCTGTACGCCACAAATGCTGTACCCCTCGGATGCTGACAACACCCAGTGACTCTTATCAGTTTTACGCCGAGGCCGTATCGAGCCCGGCGGGCCCGTTGCGAACGCCCGGGATCCACTTGGGAGGGATCCGTTTCTCGCGACGGTCTCCCCGCGACGGTCGTGGCGGTCCGCGCGTCTGGAGCGCGGGGATCGAGGACCGGCCTTGCAGATGCCATGTCCGCAGCCTCCAGGGCACGTCACGGTGTGCTGCTCATCTTCTTTGCTCACCTGGCCAGAGATGGTCTCGGGGGGCGGAAGAACAGTCAAGTTAGAGATCGCCGGCGTGTGGAACTGGGTGACTGTGTGACTGTGTGTGTTTGGTTTGTGTCTGGGAAACAGAAGGCCCAAAGGGATGTGTTTCTTTTTTTTCATGGAATTGCATAATTACTGTATATACATGCATATACAGTATACAGTCATTGTGGCAATTCCATCAATGTATGTCTGGTGGATGCTTTTATCCATCTGGCCAGCTCAGACCGAGGTTTCACCAGTACAAGGGCGCCAAAGACACGATGTGTGTTGACAAGGCCCCAAAGTCAATGGAACATGATTGATACACATCCAGAATCAGATGATTAGCAGTTCCAAAGCCTTCACTCCCTGAAAGTGATGTCCTGAATCTGCTGACTCAACCTGTCCGAATCGCTCGATGATTCCTTATGAACTGCCATAGAGGTCTCAGAGTGGCAGAAACACTTTCCAATACACCATGATCCGGATCTTTTCTATCCTGACTCTGGTACGTGGCGCTTTGCTCAGATCCAAAATTATCCAAATGTCAGCGTCCTTACGACAAACTCTGAAGGGACTAGTCAACTGGTTTGGACTGGCAGTCGAAAAACATCTGTGGATGAACAGCAATTAAACCCTTGAGGTTTATGTTGTACATCTAGCAACGGTAGTCTGCCCCAGCGAAAAAAAGAAAAAAAGGCCCTTTTGGCGATTTTAACTTCTCTGGGAATTTCCCGGTCTCGGACCTGGACGCTGCCGCGGTCGTTGGATCCCTCGTTGGCGCCTGTTGAAGCTTCAACTGCAGGGGCTGCTCGAGCTGGAACGCCTCGTCGCAGGCCTCGGGATCGAAGACTTCGCACGACGCAATGGAGCCTTCACTCGTTTTGGACAGTGGGGAATCTGGGAGATTCAAGACCAAATTAGTCAATTATATAAGATGGTCTTTCTTCCCATCATTGAAAACCATCCTGGCGATATTTGTCTTGATCAAGACCCAAACCGTCTTCCTGCGAGGGAGGCTCGGAAAGACAAGAGTCACACCAGCTGCACAAAAAATCGGAAGGATGGGAAACCCAAGCAAGTGGGTCTCTGCGGAGACGGATGGCTCAACCCAAAAAACGCGCAGGAGAGATGTTTCTCAACACTACGGGGTGAACCGCCAAAGGACGGGCTTCCCTTTGTGACAAAATAGCAAACTGAAACACATAGAATTCATCAAACAGCCAAAACACCAAGAAGGTTACGCTATTCCACCATATTCCACCAGTCACTTGTTTTGCATATTTATAACATGCATTCACGATCATGCTGGCCAACCTGACTGGACAAATATATAACAGCGCGCAAAAAATCATTGAGGCTCTTACCTCACCGCGATAGCCCTCGTGGCATTTGCACCCATTGGACCTCAGTGACAGGTCTTGCAGCACTCTGGACGATAGAATATTATAGAATACTATCCCAAACATGACCTATGGGACTGCCGAGTGCTTTTTGGCCAGTTTGCTTTTTCAACCAATGGACGCCTCGTTCTTCCAGTCCCGAGTTCTTTTGTATGATGCACTCAGGATTCCAGCCATGTTTTTTTTTGGGGAATGATCAAGAACATTGGGGGGTCCCGTCCCGTCCCGTCTGCCACGAGTGCCACGAGCTTGAAGGGCTCCTGAAGCATGGCCAGGCACCCTTCAGCAACCAGGGAACGCATTTGGAGGAAGCACGTTGTTTTCTCATTCTGACTGAGCTGCTAAGTGGACCATATGTCCACAGTGACAGTCACCAATGATGTAATGGTAGAAATCTTGAGTTATTCAGACCATTCCGGAACATTTCATACATTTCACTGGGCATTACTTTTGGTGTCATCACATCCTTCGAACAAACACAGAACAAAACATGCTACATACTCCCACGATCCAGTCAAGTAGGGCTCATCTCTCTCTACCTCGCCGAGTCTTCCCACCTGGAGCCAAGCAACTCGCAAACACCATGCCCGGAGCACTGGTTTGCACAGCTGCTCGTAGACTGACCCTGAGCAGTTGCTACTTCCGAGCTGTGAAGGAAAGGAGATACGCCAGCATCTCCCACCATGTCAATGTCTCCTGTCTTCTTAATGATTTGAACCGGTTTAGGCGCAACACTTGTAGGAAGTTGCTAGGAACTCGTGGATTCCTTCAATCCCTGTCGTGGATGCAGTTGCATGATACAAACAAATGGGGAACCAGTCATCAACTTGCAAGCCTTGTTTCCCATGTTACAATAAAGGTCCCTTGCTCCATTGAGGGCCACAATGCGTGTTATCTTTAAAATGTCATGCAGAGATGTGTCCATCAGTATAGACGTACCCTTGAAATTTGCTAAGTTGTGTAAGTTGTCTTATACAAGCTGGTTGACAACCACATGTAGGGTTGTGTCCTTCCAAAACCCGGTGGATTGCTTTGATTGCTAGGCCTCGATGACCTCGGATGACATGGTGAGTTTTTTTTTTTTTTTTTTTTTCGCTTCCAACGGCCCTGTTTTCAAGAGACCAGGCCAAAGGACAAGACTTTTTTTTCGGGGGGCTAAACGAAACCTACATATACCTTATGGGTATATCCCATTACCAGTCACAGTGGAATACAGTGGTTCAGTTGGCCGACATCTCTAACATAGTGATGTTCCTCTTTGTCTCAACCGGAAATCAGGTTCATTGGGACACAGATCATATACCTGTCTCATCCTGTTTCAACACATCAAACAAACAACAAAACACTGTTATGCTCGTTTCATGCGCTTCAAAACCGGTGTGATCGGTCGGCGGTGTCCACCCCGTCGAGTCCCAAAAGATCTGACCGCGCCTCGGTGAGGTCGACCAATGCAGGCTGCAAGTAGTCCTGTTGAACGGTCAAGGGACAACACGGTGTCAAGTACGTAGAAGCTCACGGATTTGGAGGGGGAAGGGATGGGAAGGAGGGGTATTGTTCATCTGGAGTCAAACTATATTAAGTTGGTTGAACAAACCTATAAACTGTTTGAGTGCTTCAGCTTCGGTGGAGCTGCTCTGAAGACTATTGACTGCTTGCTGGAGCCTCTCCTGGCAAGATGAGCCAGTCCATCCGTCATGACATTCACAGGTTCCATCACGACAGTCGCCGCGACTGTTGCAGTTCAATGGGCACGCCTGCGACTGTGCGTGGTCTGTGGTCAGTGCGGCCGGTCTCAACGAGGTCTTCAGACTCCTCTAACTTGCAACCAAAACCCACAGGAGCCAATCAAGTTCAGGACCTCCAAGGAGTGGTCAATGGACACCCGACCCCTAAGGGGCTATTCATGGACATCCTTTCCATGGTGCTGGGTATTGTTCAAAAAGCTCGCGTTTGCAGCCCAGTTCGCTGGGAAAACAAACACATAAAATCACAGGAACCGCAACTTCATGCAACTTCATGCAACACCAAATGGACATATGAGTTTCAATCTTTGAACCCACCCTCAATGAACGATGTTGAATGAACTCCCACGAACTCGTATCTTGGCCATCTTTCTCTGGTTGTCTTGGCAGGGGTCCCCGGTTCTCCAGATGACGTATCGGTCTTTGGTCCGCAAGTTCCAGCGACCCACAGGACTTCGCTCGACAAAATGCCTAACTCATCCTATCTCGAAACCCTGGCCGCAGAAACCAAGCTGCACATGTTTCAACCCGCTCTCTCCCTCTCTCTCGCGCGCTAGAAGCATCTTTACCCCAGGAAAGTAGTCTAAAGTTGCCAACCCCTGGGAAAGTATTTTGGAAGACCTTCCTTCAATCATCTTCAATCAAAAAGCACTCATTTCATTTCAGTGTTCCAGCCAGGCTATCCCAACAAATACATAGACGGGTAGATACGGGTAGACAATCCCAAGAAGACAAACAAGACATATAGAAGAAAAGGCAACATTGGAGATGATGCCTACAAAATGAAGGAAACACGGGCAAAGACCTACAGGCATGGGCGAGTGGAATAAATTTGGAACACAGTACATAGAAGGGCCGGGGCCCTAGCCAAAACTGCTGCGTCTGTCCTGGATGTTGTCACGCCTTTTTAGCCAGTGGTTCGCCCAGAAGAAAAGGCAACATTGGAAAGCCCATGGAAACCAGCG
This sequence comes from Durusdinium trenchii, assembly GCA_963970005.1. NCBI lineage: Eukaryota > Dinophyceae > Suessiales > Symbiodiniaceae > Durusdinium > Durusdinium trenchii. Next base: position 272,679 of record CAXAMN010028950.1, on the reverse strand, counting down.
AATCAAAGAAGAAAGGACTTCCAAAATAACAGGGGTGGGTCCAGCCACATTCACGTTTCAATTCAGTAAGGGCCAACCTCAAGTCCATTCAAAATGGTGGGAGTCCAACCTCTTGCACACCTCGCCGCCTACCTCATCTGGCCTCAGAAGCTCCAATACTCACAGTGAGGATCAAAAAAGGGATCTCCAGCTCCGACCAGCTCCTACCAGCTCTCCCTTTTCACTCTGACCCCCTTTTTTTAACTGGGCTCTTGGAACCAAACCCGAACCACCCGGACCAAACCCGAACCGAACCGAGCACGAACCCAACGACCCTCCCGCCTTCGTGACGACCTGCGAGACCTTCGCAGACGGGCTCTGCGAGCTCTGCTTGGCCAACTCTGCGCTTTCGGCCGCGAGGCCTGCGAGCGGGGAGGGCAGGTGGGGGCCACGTGCCACGTTCCCAAAACAGCTGGAGAGATGTCCAAATTTGGCTTAATACAACTATTGAATGGTACTGATATTATATGATATGTTACACTTGTACCATTACAACTTGCAACATTCTTGCAACTTATGATGATTATACATCCGCCCCCCCACAGAAAAGTGCATGGTTTTTTGAGCCAGCTTCACCCGTAATTTCTGAAGTTGTCACTCTCACTCACCGTTCACCTCCCAAAAGGATATTTCTGTTTCACCGCCCAACGGGTCATGCCGAAGTCATCTCTGGTCCTCGGTGAGCCGAGAAAATCCGCCTCGTCTCAGGAAGGCCAAAGAACTCTGGGTCTGGATCAGCTGGCTGCAGTCCTTCGTCGCTGAATTCTGCTGGGTGGTCGGACCCCGCAAAGTCCGAGTTAGTTCTTTTTGCTCTTCCCAGAAGAGTACGATGAACAGAAAGTGTCTTCCCAAATTTTGCCAAGCAAACTTGCTGGATCATGTTCTGTTCAGTCATTTTCTATCTTGATGTTCTCGCTATTGAAACATCCTCACTGCCAAGTCACCGGTGAGACCTGCTGGGGCCCAACCCTAGAGAGAGAGGAGACCTGGCAGAGTCGGATGCTGTACTGTGACTGGACGGCGAGTGGATGGCCATTGCTGGGCGACTCATGTGACTGGCAGCCGTTTCTTCACCTGTCACCCTTGACCCGTGGACCTGTGCCTGCAAACGAAAAAGGACTGTCCTCTCCACCATAGTTGGAGGAGCACTTGCATTGACCTGCATGAAAACATCTCTCGAAAGCGTGGCTAAAATGGGGTCGAACATCAAGTCCATGAGGGGCAAACCTGCAACACCTGGCAGCCATACCGCTCTGACTGCATCTGAATTGAACAGAGTTGATTCTGATCAGTGGGAGGCAATGCCAATGATGTCTCTAAACTTTAAACACCGAAGACTGTGGTAGCAAGGACACGTGATTTTGTGATGCTGGCCATGAACATGTGCTCCCCAGCCATCCGACAGTCCACCAAACAGTTTCGATATGATCGACCAAATCATCCCCGAGTATATTATATACTATATAGTCAACATACTAGACGACATACTCTCTCTCCCCCCCCAAAAAAAAATAAAACAAAAGTCATGTCTATCATTTAAGACACTCGTTCATGTCGGATCCTTAAACTCGTTACCCAAGAGTCTCACCGGTCTCTCCATCACTCTCACGTCCGACCCTTATCGGTTTGACTTGCCAGGTCCGGCCGGTGGAGCTGGGCACCCAGGTCATGGGGATGTTGTTTTAAGAATGGATTGAATGTTCAATATCCTATATTGAATCATATATACATTCATTGGGAAGTTGTCATGCACCCTAGAATCCGATATTATCCTATTCAATGCACTTGATGACTACAGGGCGAAGGTCAAACAAGTGCTCAGTCTGAAAGTTGCTGGTGCAAAACAAGCAAGTCGGCCGCCTATTGAAGCCATCATGGTTTATCCAATGAATCTTCCCAAGGTCAAGTCTTCGAGGAGGAATGATTACCCGTTTCTTTCTTGCGTTCTTCCTGTGCATACCGATACCCCAAGCGCAGAAAAGTCTTCCTCGCCGAAATCGCCGCTCAGTCTCGGTCTGGTCCGCCTGTGAGGCATTGCCCGTGCCCACTGCAATCATTGAGGCATCGTGGATGCTCACCTGTGCTCGGCAGTCCGCACGGTCTGCCTGTGTGCCCGCGTTGGCAACGCATGCGGTGGCGATGTTCTGCAGCTGTTGGCTGTGATTCTCCTATGATGCTGTGAAAACCAGATTGACAGAAGACCATTCACGAAATGGACACCATCCCAAATGCACTGCAACTACTTGTTTCTGGTGGCCCACGTTTGATTGATTCGATTTAGGTCAGCTTGCAACTTTGGAGCCTGAACCTAAAAACACCCAAAGCCCAGTCGAGTCGACGCCCATGTGAGTCGACGCCCAGTCGACGCCCAAGTGACAAAGGTCGCCATAGAAGCCGTCACGGCACATGCACTTCCCTGCAAGGCAAAGGCCCTGATTGCTGCAATCCATCTTGCAGGGGTGCATGTCAGCCTGAGCAAGTGGTTGAGAGGTGCTGACTGTAGACTGGAGCAGTGGCCACCCAACATAGGGCTACAGAATTGATGTGAAGCGCAGCTGCACGGCTGCATGGTATTTGGGTCGGCAGGGTTGATCCAACATGCAGAAGGTGAGTGATGCATACACGGTGGATCCATCCTGGAGTTCATGACATGGCAAACATACTTCCATTGCGTAGGATGTGATAGTTGGTGAATGCTTCTTCTCCTTCAATGCGCTTCAATGCTATGAGTGTGACGTGTAAAAGTGAGTAATCAATACCCACAGTACCACAGTTGTAAAAACAACACATAAAAACACACTGCCGCATGCAGTACGGAAAAGGGTCTTCACGCCCAAGGTCCCAACCGAACGCGGCTTAGGGCGGCTTCGTGGGACGATCGGTTCTGCGGCTCAATGCCACCAAATGGCCAACTTCCAGGACTTCCACGCAGTGATTTCGTTGGGCAACTGTCTTCAATGGGAGGTTGAGTAAAACAAGATCACCACGAATTAGTATATAGTAAGATTATAGAGATTATAAGATATTATAAGTATGTAATTCGACACTTCAAGCAAGGAGAGATCGTCTTCTTCCAGGCCCATCCCTCGAAGCACTTCAATCCCACTCGCCGCTCTCAGGCTCCAACGGCAGGAGGAGCCTGAGACTCGGCGAGCCAAACCGGAACCGGCGTTCGTTCTGAAAGCGATCTGAAAGCGTTCGTTCTTTTTCAGTAGACCTACAAAACGGAAGTAATGGAAGCACTAAGATACTTATAAGATTAACTTTTGTCTGGCCCATGAGTCACGGATTGAACTTTGGAGCACCGGCACGATCTTTTGAGAACTCGACAGTTTCGGGCCTCGACCATCACAGTTTGAGTGCTGTCACGAAGCATCTGCTAGTGTGCACATGTTTGCCATCTGGACCCCTGGAGCACGTCCGAATACAACATACTTGACTGTTACTTTCATTTGAGAAAATCACAATGTTATCACCGTCATGATACAAACCACACCAAACCACCAGCTTTCTCTAGCACTTATACTTCATGCTTGCTCTTCTTGTCGGGTCGGGCTGGCGGGTTTCAGGTCTGGGTGGTCTGGGTCAGAGGCAGCAAAGTCTGCCAGAAACGTCGGTGGAAGCGGAGGGATGCTTGATTCCCGATTCGGTACCTGATACAAGTTATAAGTTATCACCGTCATGATACAAACCACACCAAACCACCAGCTTTCTCTAGCACTTATACTTCATGCAAATGTATGCTGATGTTGCTCTTCTTGTCGGGTCGGGCTGGCGCGTTTCAGGTCTGGGTGGTCTGGGTCAGAGGCAGCAAAGTCTGCCAGAAACGTTGGTGGAAGCAGAGGGATGAGCTTGATTCCCGATTCGGTACCTGTTGGACTCGTACTCGTACCATCACATCCCGTAGACTATCTCGCAAATCCATGGTGCCAAGAGTTTCGAGGCCATTTGGCGGATTGGATGGTCTGAGGCGATTGGATGCCACTCAACGTGAAAAGTGTTGGATGAAAAGTACGCCTGCGAAAGATGTGGGGACCATGACGCTATGAACTTCATGATGCAACATCAAATCACTGTCATCCACAAAGGAGCTGAACTTGCTCTTGCTTATCTTGCTTATCACTCCCACAACAGGGACCTTCTCATGCATGCAACAAAAAACAAGCCTGCAACAAACCCTAAACCCTAAACCCACCACCGAAAAACAACCCTGCACCGTCAAAAGACCCAACATAAACCCACCTGGTGCCCCACGTCCCATGTCCACCCTCATCCTCTTCGCTCCATGGCCGAAATCGGGAACCCCTCCCCGCCTGCATCCCTGCGAACTCTGCGCCGGGAATCTCTGCCTGCACGAAACACCGTGGAAGTAGCGCGCTGGAAGAGGAGGGTTGGGCAAGAGTGCAATGGGCATGAACAGGTACAGAACAGCAGTAGGTTGAGTAGTTATTAAAACCAAAGCTCCTGACTTGACTATCAATCAACTTGAATACCCACACCTCATCCCAAACCAACATGACTTGAGTTTGGCCTACAAACCATGCGGCGCCTGACCCGCCACCCGCACCTGGTGCCGCCGAGCCCTGGCCACGGCGTGCTCCACACGCTCCACGGAGTCTCTGGTGTTCTCCAAGCGCGCTGCCGCGAAGAGCCTCGGCCGAGCCACAAGGGTTCCGCGAAGTCGAGAGCGACCGAAGGACCCGGACGTCCGCGATTGGTTCTTCGGGTTCGTTCTGCAAGAGTGAAATGTGAAAGATAGTCCTTTCACCTGGGGCAGTGCTTTGGATTGACGTGAAATAACTATGCGTCTTGTCCTACTCCAGGGTTCGTTCTCCACTGATGCCCTTCTCTGCGGACGGCGTCAATCTCCTTGGCGGTCCGGACTTGTCCGCAGCGGCCCATGCGTCCTCCGCTGCCTTGCGCGATTGTGCGAATGCCAAGGGCGATGTCCGCTGCTGCGTCTGCCGCAAAGGGAGTGGGTCCTCAGTGAAGCTGCATCATGAAAAGTGGGGCTGATGAAAAGCGGATGAAAAAGGAACTGTCACAATATTGGCAAGATTGGAATCTACTTCATTGGCAGTTGCTGAATTGACCTTTGGGAAGCCTGAAAATGGATGAACAGCACTTAACAGTGCATCACGACATGTTCGGGAGCCAAGTGCACTTCTAGACTTCATTGTCAAAAGACGCTGCACCGAAAGACAACCTGGTGAGCTGACATCGTCTTATCCCTGCCTTCAGTGCACGCAAAGCAGGCCACACAAAACGGGTCGATTTGCGAGAAACCCGCCTGCATCCCTGCCAACTCTGTGCGCGGAATCTCCTGCTCTTCACGTTCGAAGAAAACGTCGACACCGTGTGCACGGACAGGTACCCACGCCAGCGTAAGCAGCCGAACCGTTGTGTATTTTTGACTATCGGATGTGACCATGGATACTAGTGTGACTTGAGAGGAGGGAGACACGAAAGGTAGGACAGCGGGAAGAGAAAAGAACGCGAGAGGCAGGAACAAAAATGCAATGTTCGACATGGTGATTTATCCCCTCGGAGGCGACCTTTCGTAAATATATGTTCATTTGCACTCTAAATGTTCAAACATGTGCTCTCGAAATGTTCAAAAAGATTCTTAGGAAAACAAACTTGCCCCATGGCTCAGATCATCGGTGAGCATTGAATCGGAACATCATAGGATTTGAACTATCCTGAAACCATAAGAGGCTCACGAAAACGCTCCCCAGGAGAGAATTGACGTGCTTCACAAAACAAACTCTAGGTATGTATCCCCTCGGGGAACACCTTTCGTGATTAGAATTTCATATTCACTCTTTCTGAATGTTCAAGAGGGTTTCAACTATCCTGAAATCATGAGAGGCTCACGAAGACGTTCTCCAGGAGAGAATTGA
>CAXAMN010028950.1:245231-261210 GCA_963970005.1 Durusdinium trenchii | reverse complement strand
TAGTAGTAGTAGTAGTAGTAGTAGTAGTAGTAGTAGTAGTAGTAGTAAGTATTAGTACTAGTATTAGTATTAGTATTGGTATTAGTAGTAGTAGTAGTTGTAGTAGTAGTAGTAGTAGTTAGTATTAGTATTAGTAGTAGTAGTAGTAGTATGTACGTACGTACGTATATGTACGTATGTATAATACAAAGGCATCGGTCTTGGGTTTTCCTCATCGGTTTTCAATGTATGCTCGATGTAAGACCTACCGACATGAAGCTCTTGGTTCCGACATGTTTGGACGGATCTCAATTGATCAAATGTAATTGTAATGTATGCTTGCTGGTCTTGGTATATCTGTAGCCAGCAACTAACCACCACCCTGCCGAGGAAGTCTGGACTGGTATCTCTCAAAAGTTATAAGTTATAAGCTTTGAAGAGGAAAGCCAGGCCAAGCAAGCCCTCTACGAGGTCCTGCTTGACATTTCAAAGGGTCAGAATATATGCTTACTAAACCACCCAAACTCACGAATGAACACACAAAAACGACTCTCAACTTTGAACACACAAAAAAACACTTCCAAATAATTGTAATAATTGCTCCATATTGCTCCTATAGGTTGACTAATTTGATCAACTCCAACACCACACCTCCTCCCAAACCGTATTTAGCGTGAGCTTCCCGAGGATAAACCCACTGGTATGAGTCCATTCAAAGTCAACTTTACTCCGCGCTCCTCCGACACCTTGCGCGACTGCGCGAACGCCGAGGGCAATGTCCGCTGCGGTATCTGCGGCAAAGGGAGTGGGTCCTCAGTGAAGCCGCGTGATGAAAAATGTGTCTGGTGACTAGCGAAGAAGAAATGAACTCTCACAGGGCTAGGAATACTGGCAAGATTGGAATTTATTTCATTGGAAGTTGCTAGTGCAAATTTACTATTGGAAAGCCTGAAAGAGGACTCACTTATTAACATCACAAACACATGTTGATCTTACCCCCTGTCTCCACTCCACGCAAAACGCTCCGATTTGCACCCGCCTGCATCCCTGCGAACTCCATGCCTGGAATCTCCGCCTGCTCAGAAATCGTCGACATCGTGGGCATTGACAGGTACCCATGGCAGCATGAGCTGCCGAACCGTTGGGTAGTTCTGAGTATCGGTTTTGGCCATGGAATAATTTTAATGAGTGAACGTAAATATGCGATGCTGGTTTATCTGGAACAACTATCCAAAGCAAATCCAGGCCAAACAAGCCTTCTACCTGTTCAAGCCGTAGAGAACACCAAACATCTGACAAACCCACCAAAAGTGACGAATTAAATAAACTCGCGCATTGGAACACGAAACGAGAAGTTTTCAGATATGTTCAGATGCTTTCAGCTCCAAACAAAAGCTCCTGACTCGACTATAGATCAACTCCAAGACCACACATCCTCCCATATATATATATATATATTATATTGCCCCATTTTAGCGCAGGTTTACCGTGTCGCCACACTTTGCCACTTCGCTCTCAAAAGCTAAACAGCTGTCCACCTGGTGCTGAGCCACGGCGCGCTCCATGCGCTCGACCGATTCACGGTCTCGAGCGTGCTCCAAGCGCGCCGCCGCGAAGAACCTGGGACTGCGCGGAGACCGACCCGATCGACCGGCGTTTTGGAGGTCGTCTCTGAGGCTTGAGTGAGGGATCCCTCAACCTAATTAACAGGTTTCTGGGCATCTGTCGGAAAGCCTGTTGGAGGGTGATGGCCGGTAGGTAGTATTAAAAATAGATTGCCATTTCCTGGACCCATGGTGGAGTTTTTGGACGAGTTTCCCCAAGAACCAAGTTCGGGTCACGGGTCGCCAGTTTGTCGTACTGTCCAAAAGCCCCATGACGCCCGTCGACCCGCCCTCCTTTGCCGACGTCCGTCTCTGGACGTCTGGCGCCACCTGCTGGGTGGTCCGGACTTGTCCGCGGCGGCAAACGTGTCCTGCGCCTCCTTGAGTGATTGCGCAAAGGTCAAGGGCGATGTCTGCGGCGGGAGGGGATCCTCAGCGATGCGGAGTGATTGAAACAGGAGAAAGAAAACACGTCTTGCAGGGCTTAGGGTTGGAAGATACTGCAATTGCTATATTGTAATCTTATGGTCATTCAGGAAAGCCCCGTGCAACCATCATCATCAGTCTAAATGCTACCACAACGATCTTACCGATATAACCCCCTTCAGGGAGGCTTGCTTCTCCGTTTCCCAGTGAGCCTACATAGAAACCGCAAAGAGCACATGCGGCGGTGAACGGACACTGTTTTGGGGTTTGTTTTCACACCCGATATCACAGGCCGTAGGAGGACAGGCCGTAGGCCGTAAGGAGGACATCCATATCGTTGATGATCCAATTATGGAACCAAACAGGACCAACATCGACTCGCACACAAACACTGACAGGTTTTGTTTGGAATGACTGGTGCGATTCATCACTCTGGTGACCATGGTGACATCAGAGTGCAAAAAACAAGCTTGCACCTTGATCTTGAGGCGTGCATCCTCTTGAGGTGCGCCCAAAATCTCTCTTTGGGGAGTCCGGTTGGGATGACACTCGGTCATCAGGCCACATCAGCTGAAACCCGCTATAGACGTTTTTGTTTGCCATGAGGAAAACGACCATCGTATGGCAAGCAATCTGACAGTCTGATACTCAGTCCAACGAGAACTTCAGTCCGTTCTCAGTGAAGCAACGCTACGCGTCTTGTTTTCCGAGGCAACGCTAACCGCGTCGCGGCGATAGATCGGCAAAAGGTGAGTGTTCTCCTGTCAAACCGCAGAAACAGGTTACCTTCCTCAAAGTCTTCGAACCGGGATGATTTGGAAGAAGCCGAAGTACTGCACCGACGAGATGTACTAGCCGACGATCCTGAGCCTGAGACTTAGAAGTATGCATACATTCATGATCATTCATTCATCAAAGCCAGCATAAACCAGCACAAAGACCAATGAAGTAAGGACCAATGCCTATTTGGCATAACATGTTGAACATGTTGCCTCTGGTCCACTGGGGACTGGGCATTGCTTGCAACAAGTGGGAACCTGTCAAGAAATCACGGACACTGCTGGATGCCAACCTTTGAAGCCCACTACGAAGTAGGTTGGGATTTGCCATTCGTGTTTGGCGTTGGCGCACGTGCCAACCACTCGTCTTTGGATGCTGAAGCAGCTGAGTTTGTCCCTGCTGGGTCTGTCTCTGCTTGGCCTTAAAGCTGGCAGACCACCCATCAGCCCATCAGCAGGCGCGGCAAGCAAGCAGGCCAGGCAACTTTGCAAGTTGGACAGTGGAGTATGCAAGCAGCGCAAGCTGCACAGTGGAGCAAAGCTGCATACATCGAAGTATGACTTCGATCAAAGATGATAAGAGTGCTTTGAGGCACTCTTACTCCTACTAGCGATGGCCTCCAGCCTAGTAGCGATGGCCTCCGACCTCAAATCAGTTCGACCAGTGCTTTGAGGTGGTGTGGCCGAGACGAGACTCCAGGTGCGTTGGTGCGAGATGGGTGGTGAGTGGGGAACAAACAACACGTTTTTCTTGGTAGGAAACTGACATGTTTGAGGGTTTGCGGATCTTTTCGTGCAAAGTAAACAGGTATTTGTATGTATTTGTAATTTTGGAGACGCATAACATTTTGTCTGTCTGACTTCTGGATGTCTGAGCTAGGGTTCTTCCCAGCTAACCTGTCTTTCTGCCTGAAGTATAGCAACATCTGAAACACTGCGATCACCTGGCCAGGGAGTAATCATCCAACCAAGTAGCAATTTGGTTCAGCAATGCCGCCTCGAGCGGCACAGCTAGCAGTGCGGCGGCTGGCAGCCATCGGAGGAGCATGCCTTGGATGCAGCGATGGCAGCTGCTTTGACTGCTTGCCTGCTGATACAAACCTTGTCCCCGCTGAGAAACAACCCACCAACATGAAGAAGCTACCATGGTTTCATAGTTTTTAGGTGTCAACTTGCAGCGTTAATCCTACAAGGTCCTACAACATCACAACTGCATTCCCAAACACACTGGACTTGGACAATAAGACAAATAATATTCCCAATGATACGAATTCAGAACCCACGTATATTTTATGTAATTATTACCCCCTAAACAAAATGCTTACTATAGTGTTGCATTGTTGAGCATGATTAACATAGATTGAGTAACTGGGTTTCTACACCACCCACAATCAAAGGAAACAACGTAACTATCACTGAACACCGCTGCTCCGCCCCGGAACCACCTCACCTTCCACCACGTCGTCTTGCTGGCCATGTTGCTAGTCTATGCCAATAAGGTTACTGGCTCGTGAAACACCCTGACAACTCCAGGGCTGAATGGCTCGTGAAACGCCCGCCGGTCACGCGGGCACAGCCCGGTGAACCGGGAAAGAGGTTCACTAACAGAAAGGCCGGTCGGCTACAGTGAGCCGATGTGGGCTGCGGACGGTTCATCTGGAGGCTTTAGATAGCACCTTTAGATAGCCATTTGGGAACCTCCAAACAGTCTTCACATGTCTGTACATTTGAGAAATTGGGACTTAAAACCCCTGTGTATGGGGTTACAGCAATTCCTTGCTTCTCCATCCCAGAATTGCTTAGACCTAGATGGTTCAAGGGAACAGCAAACACATCTAGAGTTTGTGAAGTGAAAATAATGGTTTACGATGTTTCCTTTCACCCAATCCTGCCCGGTTCGGGTCTCCCCACATGGAACCTGAGGTAATTAGTCCACGTATAGGGTTTTGCCGTCCATGCGAACGGTTCAGGTTGTAACACCACCGGCATCGCCAAGAGGTTACCCAGCACCGTGGCTTACTTGAGTGAACGCAACGGGCTCTTCTGAAGCATCTTGGACTCTTGGATCCAGAAGTCGACCCCTCTTAGTACTTGGGATCTAGCTGAAAATCAATTCTGGATGGTGAAAAGTGAGTTGTTCAAACAGAGACTATGGTGTTGAAAAGCAACTCCGGATTGCTGTGGTCGCATATCCATGCGCACTCTATCGGAATACCACATACGATCCAGATTAAGGCTTTCCAGATTAGGTCCATCAGCAGTACCGATTCCGTTCCCAAAAAGAACATGAAAGGACAAACACAAAGTCGCCCTACCTGCTCCAGCTGTCCCACTCAACCTCCTGAATAACTCTCCGCATGTCTGACCCTCAAAAAATATTCCAGCTTCATCACCTGAATGATTATACTATATTTCAAGAAATGCATGAACGTTTAAAATGGTTTTAGACTCCAAATGGGAGGAAGCATGATTCACCAAGAGTCATCAAAATGCATTAAAACGGTTCAAGTCTTCTAGAAAGGTCTTCACTTTGCTCACCCAGGTCTCCCCTAATGCAAAGTCAGCTCCCCAACGCTCCCTCCCCGCCGAGCGAGCTCGCGGCCTGTAGCAACTCGCTGGGGCATCGTGGCAGTCCGCGACGCAGCTCGAAGATCTAACGAGACGGGGAACTGGGCGATGCGGGTGGCCAGGTGGGAAAAAAGGACATGGCTTGGATGTAAACAAGAATAAATCAATACACAGCGCAGGATTTTTGACAGGTAAAAAACTGTTGCAACATCAAATGACAGCAATATGTATGCATGCATAGTCTGTGAGACTCTGTGAGACTATGTGAGGTTGAAGTCCTTCTCTGCACACAGAGTCACTTCGAGGCCGCATGTACATCGAAGCACATCGAAGCAGTGTCCGTTCGCAAGTGCAGTGTCCGCTGTGCTGTTTCTCTCGAAGCCATTCGCTCACGAGGGAAACCGATAATGTAGACTCTAGCTTTGCTGGGCACCCCCATCGGCATGGTAAAACCACATATAACCACCTCATCATGGGGGATTGAAACGGGATTGAACAAAACAAGTATACTGTACCAGCGTCTTCAAAGTGACCTTTTTGGAGTCCCTTAACCATTTCCAGGCGACAAAGAAAATCTCGAATCTAAAAAGGAGCACCGGAACGGAAGTGACGAATTTGCATTGGCTGGATCTTTGGGAATGGCTGCGCATGGCGGAAAGTGGGAAAAGCTGTGCTTTTTCCTGAAGCAACTTCTTTCAGCTCGGGTTGGGTGCTCCAAGAATTCAATAACGAGCTTGGCAACTTGGAGGCTGAGTTGCCTCTAGGACCACTATCGAATGTACAATGTACACCTGGTGGCCCTGATGAGACGGCAAGAATCATATATTGGCTCACATGGAAGGACTCCCAAAGCCCACAGGACTCGAGAGAGGTTGATTTGCAGCCCAAAACGGCTGGAAGTTGTAGGATGGTTGCTTGAGGCTGGCGCTGCGAGGGATGCAGCAACGACAAATGACAGAGATCCAGCAAAGATGTATGCTCACATTGCAGACAGAGATGACTGTGACAGTTGGAAGTTACTGTATGAGGACATCAATCTTGGAGATGACGAAGATGCAAACGATGTATTTGGGGCAACAGCTTTGCACATGGCAGCAAAGAACGTGCAATTGTTGCTCGAGGCTGGAGCTGCAAGGATGCAGCAACTGAACATGGGGCAACGGCTTTCTACACTGCTGCCCAGAACGATGATGTGAATTGATTGTTGCTCGAGGCTGGAGCGGGCCTCAATGCGGCAACGGCAAGTGGGGCAATATCTTTGTTATGCTTTGTTCATTGCAGCAAAGAACGGCCATTGGGAAGTTGTGAGGAGGGTGCTCGAGGCTGGAGCTGTCAAGGATGCAGCATCGACACATGGGACAACAGCTTTTCACTTCACGGCCCAGAACGGTTTCTTTTTCTGAGTTGTGGGATTGCTGCTTGAGGCTGGAGCTGTCAAGGCTCCAGCAAACCACAGATTGGGGTAACAGCTTTGCACATGGCAGCATGGAAGGCCATTCGCAAGTTGTGTGATTGACCATCTAAAGTCATAGGTTTATCAAGTTGAAGACTTGCTATTCTTAGAGTCTTGGAGTGTTCTTGCAATGCAATCAAGGGGACCACAGCGTGGATCGAGGATCTTCACCATTCCTGTCGTACTTTAGTCTTCAGGAATTCCTGCAAGCTTTCGTGTTTCAATAGGCTCTGCAAAAGAACATAACACTCGCGCAAATCGACAAATGCAAGGGCAAAACTTGACGGGATCAGGATCAAATAAATTATTGTTGAACCTTAAGTGAAGAACAATCTTTGCATAATTGTTTATGTCATTGACATATAAATTATATAGGCATTGGTCAAGCACACGTCACACGGGTTCACAATGTTGCCCGTGCTTTTGGTTTGCGCATAAAAGTTACCACCTTTCTTTGTCCCTCAGTGAAACCTACTCTTGTGGACGTTCACCGCTGATTCCAAACCAAATATCTACACTTTCTTGAAGAAACACTCGCACCCCACCCCACCAACTCCAGAGTCTTCTCCACGTCTTCTCCGGCCCGTGCTTTCTCGACTTGACGCAGTCAAACAGGCCTCATGGGTGCCTGGGTAGGGCGTCAGGTAACCACCTGGGATGGGAAAGCACTTGAAGGTCTCCTGGCGAAGAAGTCAGTGCACCGGTCAGACCCGTCGGCGTCGTCACTGCGTCACCGCTCGTCACGGACGGATGCCGCGTCGTCAGAGCCGCTGAAGTCGGGACGTTGTTTGGTTGTTGCGCGAAGGATGGGACATGGGAAGCTTTAAATGATGGTGCCGACATCCAAAGAAAGGATAATTGAACATTGATGTAAAAAAATAAACAGAAGGACAATTGTCAGATTTGGTGAGGATGCCTTTAGGCGCCTTTAGGATCAGCAAGCGTTGGAAACGTTGGAATGTGAACGTCATGTCTTCGCAACCCAACGTAAAATCACTCCACCGACTGGGCGTTGTACCTGTTCACTTTCCGACGGTGGCACAACCAGCTGATGCATACCATGCGTCGTCTTCTTCTATTCTTTCATAGTCTTTCTGTCCCAGAATGGGTTTTCAGGGACGCACTACAGTCTGCACTCGACAGGGCTTATGGAAATTCCTACACGCCGAAATCGGCCACCTTGCCTCGCCCCATTTCTGATGACCCAAATAGTTTCTGAAGTAGTTTCTGAGCCCGAAGTTTCCGAAACCGACAAACCAAGTTTCTGAACCCGGCACAAACCCCGGTTCTGAACCCATAGTTTATTTCACCCTTGGAAACAAAGAAAAGCAACAAAAACCCTTGGTGTCTTTTGTTCCCTTGGTTTTAACCCGGAACCGTTTTTGTTCGCCCAACCATTCGCCGTTCGCCCCCTTCCTGTGGAGCCGTCGGACCTTGTATTTGTTGGGCCGTTGGAAGAACTCGCGAGAGTGCTGGTAGAGGCTTTGGAGAGCAGGGAGGTCCTGTTTTCTCCAAACCGGAGAGTTGAACAGGTTTCATAACTTGCTTTCATCACTAGCTTCTGTCTATCGTCCTTTTTTTTGCACATCAATATTCAACAATTATTCATCACCTGACGATGCGTGCAAATATTCTATATTATAAACAACACCTGACGCTACGTGCATATGTTTTTTTTGCCACTGCACTTCCAATTGTTTGGACATACAAGTCAGGGCAGCATTTTCAAAGTGCCAGCTAAGGTGATTGTTTTCAAGCCAGACTAGAAAGCAAATTAGATCTCCCTGGCGGACGTGTCCCTGAAACAGTACCTATGATTGCACAATGTCACGCCTTCTACTGGAGACTACACGTTACGCCAGGATCCCGGTGTAGATATCCAGAAAACAATGACAGCATGGCAAAATATGGCAAGGCAACTATCAAAAAAAATATAGTTTAATCCTTTTGAATCATACAAACTAAGTCTGAATCTCACAGCTTTACACCACCCTCTGCCTTGGTTGGCAACTTCAGGATGGCATACCTGGCAAACATTTGGAGAACCATGGCGACATACCTCTTTCATCCTCGTGTGAATTCACGGGGTGACGGGTGAAGTTGGACAATGCATTTTGTAGTAGGGACTGAGGTTTGGGGTCTAGAAAATGAGGGGGGTGCACCTTTCCAGCGAGGTGAGATAGTGGAAACTGTGAGTGGCCAAGTACGGGCAAGCCTCATGTCCCACTAGAAAATGACTGGGCCAACGTCTATCTCGAACTGTTTTACTGCTTTTCGGCTACGTCAAGACTGTTTCCCCAAAAGATATATATATGTATATAGAATAATGTCTAATGCCCTCGGGGGAATTAGGAAATATTCTAAGTGATTGCAGCTTACTATATCAATCTGTGAACAGACCCGATTCCATCCGAACATACTCCAAACATACTCCAAACGTACTACCTATACTACAAAATGACTGGTTGTCTGTGAAAGTCACTATTCTGGAAGACAAAAAAACTCATACTACAGAATGCATTGGCACACGGCCATGTCATTCTTGGCCATCACTCGCAAAATGACTGGCTTGGCTGGCCAACATGGATTGGGCTGCCCAAAAAGTCAAATTACTAACTGTACAATGACTACCCAAAAACATATCAAACATATTTCACTACAGAATGCCTTTGTATTGTGGCCTCAGGGCCTGTCATTCTCTAGTGGAAATTCCATCGGGGATCCTTTCACATGTTCTTCTTCGAGGTAGGAATTCCAGGTCGACCTGGTTGGTCTTTCTTCAACCAGGACAATGGATCCCTCAGTACAGCCGGACGACAACCAGTCTTGGTATCACCGGTGATGACGACGACGATGATGATGATGAATGCTGATGAACAACGTTGAGAGTAGATTTGCTGAAAGTAGCAGCACGGCATAGTTGTCATTGATCATCAGCTTCACACACCTCAACAACCTGAGGTTGGGCAAGAAGTGGTGAAACCTTGGGCCAACAGTTGGTGGACCATTTTTGGTAGCATAGGTCACAAACATCTCATCCTCCTTGAAGAACCTTGGAGCATATTTGGTACCTTGTCGCACAAATGCGGGCGATTGAAACTGGTGCCTAAACTACCAATCCATACCAACCTTTGTCTTCATCTTTGAGTGGAACACGTTCTGTTGATCAAAAAAACTCAGTACACAGTAGAAGCTGATGGAGCTCATTCTCCGCGACCCATCGACATGCCAGCATGACCCTTTGATCTTCAAGGCGGGCAAGACCTCAGCTCGTGCGGGGCGAGGCTGTGAACCTCATGCGAACACATACCACGTGGGTGTTTTTTTTCTTGGAATTTCCAGCCCGACTCCTTTAATTCAATCAACGGAGATGCTAGCAAGGCTTTTGGAATCTTATGACAAATGCTACTCCCGAACAACTTATACTGTTCATGGTCATGGTACCAAACAAAGATTGCAGTGGATGTCTTGTCGCCTCTGTCTCGCAAAACAAGGTGACTCCCAAACCACTCGGCTTCGTCTAGGGGTCCACTGGGCAAAGGGCCGAATCGCTTCTACTAATCCCATCCTTCAATCTCCTTCAACCTCCAACTGACCTATACAGGGAGCCCAATCCTGAGTGACCGAGCCCACGAGAGATTCTCGCACCCTCCACGGAGTTGCACGCTGCACACCACGCCGCGGTGCCTGGCGAGCCGAGCCAAGCCGTCGGAAAGCGCAAGGAGTGAATTCTGAACGTCAGGATGGGGATCTTTTCTTTGGGAGGTCTTTAATGCATGGCATCCCCCAAACCCCATGGCTTTCTGCGTTTGGCCTCAGCGCGAAGGCACTTCTTCCCGCGTCGCGGCGCTTCTTCCAGCCGCTGCGGCGTCCGCAGGCGGCGGCGGCGGACGAGGCGCGACCGCCTGGTGGGCGCATCCAGAGGCGGCCAAGCCCCGTCCAGGGTTGCAGAGATGGTGCATGTGGGCGCAAGAGGAAGAGGAAGATCAGCATTCGGTGCTTGATCCAAAACAAGACCAGTGGGGATAACCACATGCTTGCCTAAAACTACTTAAAGCACCCAGATGCAACATTACCCGTCTGGAAAAAGGTTCATTCTAAAGACCAGGCGGCTGAGAGGTTTTCACTGATCGGAGTCAATCCTTCAAACACAAAATCTGGGGCCTTTCAACTCAGGTTTCATTGGGTGGAGCAAAAGTGGGGGCTCTCCATTCACCTGGACAATCTTTTCGAAGTTCTTTGACGACTACGATTACGACTGTCGATTTTCATCTATTTTGCTCCACATCCTCACAAGTAGTCACATCCCTCACGTGACTGGAAAACCCATCTACCTCAGAATCTACCAGAATGCAAGTTGATCCGTGGATGTCCCCAAATCAAATGCGTCCCACGGGCGCCCGCGTCATGCGTTGTTCGTCATGTGTGCGTCTTTCCCCAACCTCTCCAAGCTCTCTGCCTGGCCGGGGACCGGGAGGTTGAGAGAACCAATGCAGTCTGTTTCAGCAGCTTGGTACACGTCATAAGAAACACGTCATGCCGTCATGCTTGGTATATTGCATCATACACATCCAATGAGAAAGGCCACACACCCGAGGCACTTAATGAATATATTCCTCATTCTGTGTTGTTCACACTTTTCTGCAGGATTGGATTTGTTGATGATCTCAAAGCCTTCTTTCAACTTCTTTCTTAAAGCGTCAAAGAACAAGTCTGAACCAGGCAGATCCGAGAGGGTACCATGTCTGAAGGCAGCCTTCGTTTCGCTGCACCAGGCAGTCTGAAAACTGCTTGCCCTGCACCGAGCCCCATCGAACGGGTGGCACCTCTGTGTCGCATCGCCACCCATGAGAACATCCGACGACGGGCCGTGTCGATCAAAGAAGCGACGCAACGACTCCAGCGTTATTTTTTCCGACGAACAGACACGACGCAACGATGAAGAAGAATCACTATATAGGAACATATTGATTTGTGTATAACATTCAGCTAAGGGCGTAGCTGAATACCAGGCTTGATGTTAGTGTCAGTGTTATTCACTTCAGGTTACTTCAAGTGCATTTTGTGGGTTCATGTCAGGTAGGTCTGGTCCATGGTCTACTCAGGGTAGGTAGGTGTTGAATAGTCAGTAGCTGTGAAGGACGCCCAAGTGGTCTGTGAGTGACTCCACTGCAAATTGATACAATCATGTTGAGCCAACCTAAGATCGAATGCAAGCAGTTTCCGGCAGCTCAGACCTGGAGAGACTCGGCAGCATGTGAAAACTCGCCCACCTGAAATGAGAACCACCTAGAGAAAAGTGGAAAGGGGCCAAGTGATTCGCATCCCCTCTTAAAGTTTTTGGAGAGTCTTGCAGCTTAGGAGGCTTTTATCCTTAGCCCTGGAATCCTCTCATCGAGCATAGAATCTGTTGGAGAGCATGTACTGGATCTTTTGGTTTGAATAGTAGACTCTTCGGAGTAATGATCTTTCTTGGTTTCTCATCTTTTATACCACAAGCCGGCACCTGTTGTTTCAAGCAAACAACGCACAAGCAATTTCTCCGATCCTCAATATATATATATATATATATATACATATTATATTAATATATATATAGAGAGAGAGATCCTTCGTATTGCAGCACATATTGAAATCGCTTGGTTTCATGCACATTCATCACTCGCGCAGAAATGGCATGGCGCAGTCTGTCAGCTCTACAGAAATGATTCGGGTTACCCCCTTAAACCTTAAATCCAGTTCAAGCGCATCTCTAGCATCAGAACTCTTTGATCTATTTATTGCTACAGGGTCTCTCACACCGTGTGAGTCTCGGTCTGCTTCCTCATCCCGCCTCCACCCTTGGCCTTGGCTTGTCTCACTTTCACCTGTGCAGTGTTGGTGTCGGTTTGGGCCGTGCCACGTGGAGATGTGTTACATGTTCTGTTCTGTTCTCCATGTGGCCATGCTCTGTTTCATGGGGCCATGTTCCGTTAATTGATCTTGGTGTCATGTTCTGTTCCATGTGGCTGCGGGGAACTAGGCACCAAAGATACCGGAAGCTTCTACCTGGTGTCGGGCCAGTGCGTGTCCTGCGGACGGGTCAGGCTCCAGGTTTTAGACCTGTCTGCAAGATCAGCGATTCCAGTGGCCAAAGGAGCGCGATTTCGCTGGCCGATGGGCAAACATCAGCACCAACTAGCCCATTCTCGGTAGCGCTGCAAGCGACGTTGCTCAAACTTCCACGGCTGGAAGTATGGAGAGCCGGCCGCTGTGGTTTACTTACATGAAATTACATGGGATGTTCTTCTCGGTGTCTTCGGTTCTGCGACCTAGAAGGAAGCCATCTGATTCTTTATTACACTCCTCCAATAAAACCGCACCAGCTTCCGTGCTGTGATGTTGCAGGTGAGTATGTCGTGAACCACCTGCGAGGAGTGGCCAGACATGGCTGTGCCAAGACTGAAAAAACTATAAAAAGCTGTGCATAGACATTCACATCACCTTCGTCCAAGAAACGCGCGGCCCCAAACCAGGTGAGTTCCGACCAGGGGCAAACGATGGGCCCCACGTGGATGGCGCACCCGAGACTAGCCACGAACTTGGCAGCTGGGCAGCTCGCTAAGAATGAGACCTACATAAACCCTAGGGCTCCTGGCCCATCTCAGGTGGTTAGACCGTAGTTAGACCCCCCTGGCACCCCCAACCATCTTCGAAACAAAGGTGGGCCAGCCCAAACGGGAAAATGACTGAAGACTTCGTTTTCGCTTCACACCGGTCTCCACCGGACACCATGGCTCCGTGAAGCCACACCGGGACGAACGCACGAAGAGTTGGTCACCGGAGAATGACCACTTCGACTCGCGTCTAAAGCGGGGTCCTTCCGACCGGGGGATGTTTGGCCTCCGAACCAATGCAACCTCCCCAATCCATTCAGGTCTGTGTGTTCAAGACATGCCCCACAAACAAGGAAGGCCCAAGCTGCCGTCATGTATGGTACCGTGCGACCATGGGTGTGTAGCTCGGGAGATCTCCCAGGTTTGGTCTCCCGAAAAGATATGTCTCATGGAAATTGACATGGTCTCCAAGCCCCGCACCTCCACCGTCTTCCCGTGGATCTCCACCACCTCCTCCATGACCTCTTAGCAAATGGCGAATGGTTCGCGCAGAACAGAAGCGAAGCGAGAGGCGGCCGGTCTAGTGGTCCCAAAGAAGAGGCGTCTTGAAACCAAAGATCCGTTCGAAACCATGTTCCATGCTCAGTCAACATCCTCCATCAACTCTACTCTGCTTTGGGGATCGGGATCTGAGTCATTTTCCCGACTCAACAGGCTGGAGAACCCCTACACCCAAATGAATTTGTCTAGATCTTCGTTTCTGTGCCATGCTGTGCACGTGTTCGAAAACGAAAGAGTCCACGAGTCTAGGAAATCAGGCTCTGTAAAAAAGGTAAGTATATATAATATATGATGTGTGTCTTTTTCTAGGGAGACCCTGGGTGTGGCTGGGTAGACTGGTCCTCTTTTCCCGAACCTTCCAAAAAGTCGGAACGTCGGAACGCCTGAGAGGTCGGAACCTCGCCCAAAAACACCGGTGCACCGAACTGGCACCGTCCGTCGCCGCCTCGCCTTCTCGCGCACGCCGTGCTGTTGGAACTCCACAAAGCCGAAGCCCTAAAAGCGACCGGGACGGGCCGTTTCTTCCGCCACACGGGTGAAACCACGGGTGAAACCGTTGAGGAAGGAACCAACAATTTGTCATCACCTGTTGACTGAAGACCTTCGGAGGTGGTTCCTGAGTCGTGACCTTGTCGAATCGCTCAGGTTGAAGGTTTGGTATCGCAAGATGAAACCACGCAACTTCCACTATATAAGTTTCATTGGAAACAAAATCTGCAGTTAGGCTCAGGGACCTTTGTAGCTACCGTTGGGCACAGGCGCCTGAGCAGGGTCAAAGGATTTATATAAAACGAAAGACTTGTCATCGCTGAACCGCTTCAATTCGGAAAGCATCCGAAAACCATGCCGAATGACGTCCATTCGGCCCGGACATCGGAACCAACCGACCGACGAAAACCAGTGAAACTCGAGAGGTCGGCGAGGATGAACTCGTTTGACCCCTTCGTTGGAACACCGGGGAAGGTATCGCCAATGAATGGCCGGGTTTAGATACCTGATGTGCAGATGTGAGAGATGTGAGGGACGTAAAGGTCACTCAAACGCTCAAGAGTTTGGACAAATCATCAAACTCTGGGCATGCTGCGCATGACAAGCTGATCCTATAGGAGCACCTTTTTGGACTGCGGAGTTTTGACCGGTCAGAAAGCGGAAGGCTCATGACTTGAAGGACGATGAATGCAAATTGCAAACATTGAACTCTGGCGCAAGTTGCTTGGCAAGGTCACACCTTCCAAGCTCTGGTTGAACGTATTGCCGAAGAGCAAAGTCTGCAGGCTGCTTGGCAAGGTGGCACCTTCCAATCTGTGGTTGAAGTTGTGGCCGAAGGTCAAGCTCTGCAGACTGCTTGGCAAGCTGACACCTTCTAAGCTCTGGCTCAAGGTGGCACCTTTCAAGCTCTGGTCGAAGCATCTGCCGAAGATCAAAGTTTGCAGGCTGCTTGGCAAGGTGGCACCTTTCAAGCTCTGGTCGAAGCATCTGCCGAAGAGCAAAGTCTGCAGGCTGCTTGGCAAGGTGACACCTTCCAATCTCTGGTTGAAGTTGTGGCCGAAGGTCAAAGTTTGCAGACTGCATGGCAAGCTGACACCTTCCAGGCTTTGGTTGACGCAGTAGCCGAGGGTCAAAGTCTGAAGGCTACTTAGCAAGGTCACACTTTTGAAGCTCTGCTTAACTTATTTGTTGCCAAAAGTCAAAGTCTGCAGACTGCTTGGCAAGCTGACACCTTCCAGGCTTTGGTTGAAGCAGTAGCCAAGGGTCAAAGTCTGAAGGCTACTGTTACTTGGTGAGGTGACCCCTTACAAGCTCTGGTTGAACGTAGTGCCGAAGGTCAAAGTCTGCAGGCTGCTTGGCAAAGTGACACCTTCCAAGCTCTGGTTGAAGTGGTGGCCGAAGATCAATGAGGCGATTGCATCTGTCACCCTCGACAGCGGGCTGTCTGACCGCATATGTGTAAAACCATCCTGTTACATCTAGGCGTCAAGAAGGATGCCTGCCATAGCAGGCGCAAGTCGCAAG
>CAXAMN010028950.1:215046-245221 GCA_963970005.1 Durusdinium trenchii | reverse complement strand
GTCGCAAGCAAGGCCAGACAACCAACAGCGGGCTGTCTGACCGCATATGTGTAAGCATCCTGTTACATCTAGGCGTCAAGAACGAGTTCCCTCTGCAAGGGCCCTTTGGAACCCAATCGCTGCCTCCATTGCACAAACTTGTCGAACGACGTACGAGATCTCTCGTCTGCACCCTTCTTGCTGCAAAATCTTGGATGAGTCCTCCAAAATTTGGCCACCTGCAAAAAGAACAAGCTTTCTACCAGCTCTCACACCGATTCTTTCTGCGATGGTCTTGGAGAGGTCGTCAAGCTCTAGAGCTGCCATGCTTGAAACGAGATAAAATCAAGAGTCAAATCCATGAAAGAATCTGTGAGGCAAGCCGATGGTTGTTGCTACCTTGATCCCAGGTACTTGGCTTGATCTAGTAGGGCTGGAGAAGTGCGAGTGTCGCCCACCCTTGCAGGGTATCGGAATCGGACATAGCCTCAGGGAGCCTTCCCCTTCGGATTTGAGGATTTTGAGAAATATCTGGGGGACACTTGCTAAGCAAGGGGAGACCTGGTAATCAGGTAGAATCTGTACAGGAAATGCGGATGGAAATCGTGGAGCTTTTGGGCTCTTTGCCGTCGAAGCCACGGAACCGTCGGTTGCAGGGAGCTGAAAGCTTGTGCCATCGAGGCCGCTGATGGTCCAAAGGTGCTGGGAATTCCGCGCCTCCGCCACAAGCCTCAGGGTCCGCACATGCGGAACAACGGAGTCGCTGGAGAAGGGAGTCCGGGTGGGCCAAACTGCAGGGTATCTAAACGCAGGTTCTCGGTGATCCATTTTCGGCATTCCAGCCCACTCCAGGCCTGAAAAGAATCCATGGAAAAACATGCGTTTTGTATTCCATTCGTATCTTCAAGCCCATGCACAGCTCGAAAAGTCCATGGACAGCACCATGGAAGCCACATTCCAAGACCATCTTGTAGTTCCGCACTTTCTGGGGAATTTGTGGTGCGACAGTTTCGGTTATGAAGATCGGTCCCCGAATGATCCTCTTAGTATTCTGTAGTAAGCCCGCATCCCCTGTTGGTTCATTTCTCAAGCAAACTATTGAGCTATTACTTCCGCTTCCTATCAAGTACCGCTCTGAAGCTGGTTTTTGAGATTGATGGCTTTCGGAGGGCCCAAACAGTCCTGGAACTGGCTTGTAGACCTCGACCTACAAGCAATTGGTTGTCAAGTCTGGCTCTTTCAAGACATCAAGCACCTTCGCTGAAGAAACTACAGGAGCCAAACACAGCAAAACCCAGATGGAAAAGGACCCACAGGCAAGTCCCCCGTGCGTGGATCAACTCGTTCCGCTTCCCAACATTCAAAGGTCTAAACTGTCAATCCTGGTGGACAGTGGTGAACCTTCCCTATGACGCGCGCTCCTTTACCCAAGATCTTTCTCCTCCAAGTTGTTCACCATGAACACAAAAACATTCAAATTGCTTGCCATACAACTCCAAGCTGCTCCTCCGCCCTGCGCAGCCGCTCCGCACGCTGTCCTCTGCCATGAACGCCCGCTATGCACGCCCGCGTCCACTCCGGCCGGCAGTGTCGGGGAGCGCAGCACTGGTGGTGGCGCCCATGTGCGTTGAATGCGGGTGCAAACGACAACCTTTTGTGGTCTGGTTCAAAGGCTCCTAGTAGCGTCCTTTGCTCCTAGTAGTAAGGCCAGGAGCCCCTAGTAGCGTCCTTGCTCCTAGTAGCGATGCCAGGAGCCCCTAGTAGCGTCCACAATTCATCAGCTGATTGAAGTGTGGGAGTAGAACGAGAGTCATCTGTGGATGCAAGATGTTTTAAGTTTGAGCTCAATCATTTGCTCACATTTTCTTATGTGATGATTATATGTCCATCAAAATCCACGAGAACCCAGCGGTGACGGTGGGGTATTGTTTGGTACACATCGAACTCAATAGCTGTTGAGGTGCTTCACCCAACCATTTCGAAGCTGCACGCAGCGGAGTAAAAAAGCGGAGGACCTTGGACTCCGGACCAGTACTGCTTTGCTGGGACTTTGTAAAGCAACTCGTCATTCAAATCTGTCAAGGTCTACAGGTTGATTTCAGAGGTGGGCTCTACACTAGTCCAAACCCTCTTGGCAACCTTTTTTGCCCATATGAGAAGCCTGCAGCCCCGTGAACCAGGGCGAGAGCTTGGCCGCATACGACTGGCTTCCCGGGCGACTGGGGTGATCATGGGGATTCGGAAGATTCGGAAAAGAAGGCAGTCCACCAAGTCCTGGTTACAATCCACCAAGAAGGCAATCCACCTCATGCTACCTAAGTTCTCCTGTAGCTCAAGTGTTGTTGTTTTGAAGCAACAGGAGAACTCAGGTAGCCCCGATGAGGTAGCCAAGCCATTCGCGAATGGACGTGAAGCGAGCTGGTAGAATGATTCACGTGAAGCTGGACGAGAGTGAAGCGATTGACGAGTTCCATGGAGTTCGCCGTGAGAATGAGCCTTTTGCATCTAAAAACCAATTACTTTACTTCGAGTGATCCCCACCATGACATTTCAATCATTTAACTTGATGCCATAGTGAGGAGCATGTTGCCATGGTCGTGAGTATTGTAGTTCTCGATTTTGCTTGTGGGTCCTCGGGTTGTGTGCTGCGGTTGTGTGTTGTGGTTGTGGTTGTGGTTGTGTTTGTGTGTTTGTGGCTGTGTGTTTGTGATTGTGTGTTTGTGGATGTGTTTGCGGTTGTGCTTGTGGCTGTATGTTTGTGGTTGTGTCTTTGTGGTCGTGTTGTTGTGGTTGCGGGTTAGTGGTTGTGTCTTTGTGGTTGTGTTTGTGGTTGTGTGTTTGTGGATGTGTGTGTGGTTGTGTTTGTAGTTGTGTGTTTGTGGTTGTGTTTGTGGTTGTGTTTATTGTTGTGTCTTTGTGGTTGTGTGTTTGTTGTTATGTTTGTGGTTGTGTGTGTGGTTGTGTTTGTGGTTGTGTGCTGTGGTTGTGTTTGTGATTGTGTTTGTGGTTGTGTGTTGTGGTTGTGCTTGTGATTGTGTATTTGTGATTGTGTGCTTCTGGTTGTGTCTGTGGTTGTGTGTTTGCGGTTGTGTGTTTGTGGTTGTGTGTGTGTGTGGTTGTGTCTTTGTGGTTGTGTTGTTGTGGTTGTGTGTTTGTGGTTGTGTGTTTGTGGTTGTGTTTGTGGTTGTGTGTCTATTGTTGTGTGATTGTGGGTGTGCGTTTGTTGTTATGTTTGTGGTTGTGTTTGTGGTTGTGTGTTTGTGGTTGTGTCTTTGTGGTTTTGTTGTTGTGGTTGTGTGTTTGTGGTTGAGTGTTTGTGGTTGTGTGTCTGTGGTTGTGTGTCGATTGTTGTGTCTTTGTGGGTGTGTGTTTGTTGTTATGTTTGTGGTTGTGTTTGTTGTTGTGTTTGTGGTTGTGTTTGTGGCTGTGTGCTTGTGGTTATGTGTTTGTATTTGTGTGTTTGTGGTTGTGTTTGTGGTTGTGAGCTTGTGGTTGTGTTTGTGGTTGTGTGTTTGAAGCATACTATCTGCCATTCAATCTGCCATTCTATCTGGCAATCTATCTGACATACTATCTGGCATACTGTCTGGCATACTATCTGGCATTTTGTCTGGCATACTGTCTGTCATTCTATCTGGCATATCTTCTGGCATTCTATCTGGCATTTTATCTGGCATTCTATCTGGCATATTGTCTGGCATTCTATCTGGCAATGTATCTAGCAATCTATCTGACACACTATTTGGCATACTATCTGGCATATCTTCTTGCAGCATTCTATCTGGCAAACTATCTGGTTGAGGTCCAGCGGTGCACACTGCGATCGGATCCTTGCGGTTGAGGTCCAGGCGTGCACACTGCGATCGGATCCTTGCGGTTGAGGTCCAGGGCTGCACACTGCGATCGGATCCTTGCGGTTGAGGTCCAGGGGTGCACACTGCGATCCGGAGCTGGCCAGACAAGATCGGCGAAGCAGATTGGCGAGGAAGGAAGCAAGGAGGAAGGAGGAAGGAGGAGGACGAGGAGGCGGCGGAGGCGGAGGCGGAGGAAGAACAACTGTGATAAAATCTAACAACCCTCACCTGGCAGGTGGGGAACCAATCTCCCTAAATCGGGCTCCCTTTCGGGAAGGAGTGGCTGACAAGAAGGACCGTACAGAGTGCGTTTTTGGATGGACGCTGACATGCCTGACCATGTCCGACTTGAGCATACCGTGGACAGTCTACTTCATATGAAAGGTGCTACATGCAAAGCTCCTGATCCGACCCACTGACCACGATTCCGCAAGAACTTGGGTTGTGACGTCACAACCAACCCTCAATTAAGCATCATCAATAACCATCACAGCCAAACATCCACCTGACATAGGGATTCCTACGTACTCCCCTATCAACTTACCGGCCCTGAACTCTGCAAAAGAAGTAACCCCAGTGGATAGGAAGAATGCATGAACCATCCTTGACAGATTTACCACAACCCCTTAAGCAACACCAATTCGAAGCTGGCAATTGTGCGCCAAGCCAATGTCAAAGGATTGCCGGTCTATAAACTCGATGCTTGTGGTGGGAGCCCATTTTGGTGTCCTTGTCGACGTTCATCGCCGCGAACACTTTGCGCCTTGGACTTGCCAGTTCTCTGGTTCATCACCACTGTGGCATCCTGGAGTAGCCAGCCAATCAACAAAAAAACAAGAAAAAACACCAGCAGCAGCAACAACAACTCCCAAAAAAGGACTCAAAACAACATGTCATCACCATGTTTCCACCTGTTTCTTATTCGAGCATGACCCGTGGGTCCATGATGGTGACCTTGACCCCTCCATGTCCAACTCGACAGACCTCGAAGCGAAGCGGAGACCAAGGGCTGAGGACTCCGCCCACGCCTTGCAACCAGTACCACCAATACCACACTTCATGAATTGAGTTTAAGGCTTAAGGCCCTGGATCAAGACCATCCAGACTTAGTGATCGCATCTCTGAGAAGTCTGGGGACCCATAGTTCTCCAGCGAGCAAGTTTAAAACTCCAACATATCTTTGCCAAAGCTCATCTTGGTTGACACACCCTCGGTGGCCTGCTGCGTCTGCGTCTTTCAGCCTCCGTCCATCGGCACCGCAGACGGGTCCCTCCATCCGTCAGACGGCGTCGCCTGAACCTCACCGTAGGACTCGAAGTGTTTGCGCAGCTCTCGGTCATCCACCCTTTTTGGCGGCGTGAAGAGGCGGCGGTCCGGTTTGTTGTTTCTTTTTTTGAGGGGGGGTAATAGGCACTGCAAGGTGACGAACCCTTTACAGGAGGGTACTGTGGCGCACATGGAAATGGAAATGGATATGGGGGAAGGTTTATGTTGACGTCTTTTTCTCGTCTCCGCGGTGATCGGTGCGGATTTGGGGTCTCAACTCGGTGGACTGCAGTTCATCACTCTTTTGGGTGGTCATCCATGACTGGGGTTGGATGTCCCAATGATGCAATGAAAAACCAATAGGAGTTGTAAAAAGAGGGCGGATACTTTGGGAACTGCTCCTGATCTCCTGCTAAACTGCCCTGCTGGGGGGTTATTATACAACCCCATGGTGCTGGCGGGAAAAACAATGAAGCTTGGTCATTTCATTTTTGTATATTTAGGGGTCTTTCTGGAAAACCTGGGCCCTCCATGCACTTTTGGATCTTCCACCTCTGTCTCATGCTCGGTTCCATCCCTCTTCGGACAAGGGGATGATCCTTAAATTGGCAAAACATGAAAACCACCAAGCTTCATTGTTTTTTCCTACTAACACCATGGGGTTGTATAATAACCCCCCAGCAAGGCAGTTACAGCAGGATCTGATCCATCGATGGTCTCTATTCCTACGTAGAACTATGTAGAACTCCTACGTAGAACGGACACCGCGAGCTCCTCTTCAGGGACCGACGATAGGCAACGCGGTGGTATCAACGATCACTCCCAGCAGTAACAAGACGGGGTGCGATCCATGGTGGTTCGGTTCGGGGTGCCCAAGAGCCACATCCACGGCCCCTGGATAGGACTAAGCACCACACCACCCCGTCGAACGTGACTCCTGGTTCTGATACTTTTATTACTTGAACATCTGTGTCACGTACGTGGCAAGATCGCAATTCGACAAACATATGGATCAGCTCCGAATCTGCAAAATGATGGGACACGTTTTTTGTAAATGAGATGGAATCCCAACGCGGGACACGTTTTCCACAGACATGTCAGGTGAGTCTGAACAAAGTATCAACCGCGTCTTAAATCCATCATACCACATCGACAAGACGAGCTGGCTTCATGCGAAGCGTGCTTCGCACCGAAAGCAGGGTCAAGAAACACCACGACCTTCAAACCAGTTGAAGACAAAGGAAGCAACCCCCAAGACAAAGTAGTGCTGGGAGTTGCTGTTTCTACGATTCTGTGAGAAATCTGCCCATGTTCATCCATGTTCTAAACAAAAAACGTGATGTTCCAATAGTCTTGTCGCAGGGGGCAGCCACTCGGCCAACCGGGCTTCCCTACGAGGGTGGCAGTCCACCAACAAAGATGCCGCGGCCCTCCTTCGAGGTTTCTGGGGCAAAAAGGGGTGAGTGACATGCGGTTGGGTTCGGACATGGCCTCGTTTTGGGGCATATTCATTCAGGAGCAGTGTATGAAAGGATGGGACAGTCTTCCAAACATGCTTGACGTACGTACTCCCACACAATGCCGCATGGTGCGGGGCCATGAGCTGGTGCTGACTGGGCCATCCGGACCGTGGGCGTCAAAATGAGGGTTGGGGTCAAAAACCAGCAGCTCTCTGGCCAGGTGTGTCGTCATTGGTTCCTCATCTTCGTGCAGGTTTAGAGCTTCATTCTGGTCTCTTCCACTTCTCCCGCTGCGACAGGCATCCTTCTCAATTCTGAGGACCATGAGGAAAGGCCAACAAGGTGGAGTTGTTGCGCACACAGATGTCGGTGTCAAGGAACTCTTCAAACCATGAGAAGAAAAGGAAGACAAAGAAAAGTGATTAATTGATACAAACCTCACCCTTCACAACGGCACAAGTCATTGGCCAAAACTTGAGGTGCCAATCAAATCAAAAAAAGTGTTCTTTGTGAATCGGACCAAACATCAGATTACGGCTCTTCTTGTTTTCTGCGCAACAATCAAACTCCCTGATCTCACCTCAGGCGCCTTAGCACTGGAGGCCATGCCTGAAAGGTCAGCGGTGCCCGGTGTCCCAGGATTCCGACGGTGCCAAGGCACCGATGAAGTGCGCCCGGACATCTTGAGATGAAAGAACAACTCATGACATCCAGGTGCAAAGCATCCGGGAGGGTTGATATTTCAAGCTTTATAACGCATGCATCCCGCATGCCGAAGCTGGAAAACACCACGCAACGTTTGCTCGGGCCTCTCAGAGATCAAATGGCTCTGAGGCAGAAGAGAACCGTCTAATGCATCGTATCAAAATTAAACTAAACATCTTAAAACATATCTACCAGCAATCACGGGCGCCGAGCTTGATAGGATAGGGGTGCCCAACCGGGACGAGCCACACCACCCTGGCCTCCATGTGACTCCACCATCGGCCGGATCCGATGGTGAGACCACAGGGACGGACCCGAAAAAAACACACCAAAACCGCCCGTGGAATAACTAGTACTCCTTCCTGTCTGCAACCCAGCTCTATATCCAATAAACGAAAATAATTGCAACTGCAGTGCAAACAACCATGTGCACAATGACATCTCATCTTCTACCTAACCTAGCAGCTGTCCAAAACGTGACCGTATCAGACTTTGCCAACTACATCACTCGAACAAGAAGACATGTCACATGTCGTGCACCTTGTACAGAGTTGTTCACATCGACATCAGCCCATTTGGTTACATTGCACATTGACCTATTCGGGACCTATGACTCTATGACCCGAACATGGGACACCTATCTCTTCGGGACCCTGGGTCCCCACTGGTTCCACCCTTCGGCCCGAGGAACTCTCGCAGGTCGCCAAGGCCAAGGCCTTCGCCTGCGTTCGCTGGCGATCGATCGCCCGGGTCGGAAGCACACATGATGTACTAAGAAAAGTGCCCCCTTACGGTACTTCTGTGAAGAAGCAGTGTTGAACTTCAGCAGCTTTTGAAGCAGCACATGGTGTACTGAGCAGGACTAGGCTGGACATCCTGAGAAGATGGTTGGGATATGGGAGGTCCAAACCATTGGTTCTTCAGTAGGCTAAATATGTGACTGTTGAAAAATGGCCAGGGGAT
Organism: Durusdinium trenchii; assembly: GCA_963970005.1. NCBI lineage: Eukaryota > Dinophyceae > Suessiales > Symbiodiniaceae > Durusdinium > Durusdinium trenchii. Next base: position 236,994 of record CAXAMN010028950.1, on the reverse strand, counting down.
GCCAGGGGGGTCCTCAACCCGAGGAGGTGGGCCAGCCATCGGTCCCAAACAAGTTATCTTCAGGTATGAACCCTTGATTTAGAATCAGGGGAAAACGGTGGAATCAAACACACGTATACGCGAGCATGGTGATTCGCAAGCATGAAACGTCCACCATTTGGGGACTAGTCATACAAGTCATGAAAAAGCTGGGTGAATGTGTCTTGCTTGAAACAACGAACTTCGTGTAATCTGTAGAGAACAAACGATGAGAGACGAAACATGTGCTTCTGCAGTATTGCAGTCCATTCCACTACTTTTCTATTTGGGGGGGCCAGCATGGATGCTCCATGTTCTTTTTTTTTCCACTGCATGGATGGGAGTAAAACACTTGAAAGATCTTGAAAATCAATGTTCCACGTCAAAACCTTGTCTTGTTCTACGATGTTGGGAGCCTGCAAGCTATTGGCAAAACTGGCCACTGACCCACGCAGGCAACCAAGGCTCGTTCTTAGGATGTACGATGCAGTGTCGGTAAAGTGTCTTGCAGAGTTTACCACGTACATATCAGAATCCAAAGGAAACAAAAAACACACAGGTGCTTGATGGTGCTTGTACCTATCCTTTGTCACTACAAGATCATACAAGATCCAATGCAAACCAGCCACGCGAATACTCTTGTTATAGTTTGGGAGGGATTCCGAACAGAAGACCACACGCATGGCAATATTCATGTCGCACCTCAGCCTTAGATCCGGTTCGAAACGGGCCCTGAAGGCGCAGTCCACATGTCCACATGGCTTTGCCTGCTGCTTTTGGCCCAAAGCTGTTCCCAAACCCATGTAATAGTTACTTCCATTAGGCCGGACTAGAAAACCCTACATTGATGCTCTGCAATGGTCTTCCCCATCCTGGCTTTGACCCAAGAACCGCATCCCACTTAGCAATCGCACGAGTGCTTAGCCAATCGCAACTCTCTCCCCAGCGGCGACACCACGTGACCACGACGTGACAGTGGCCTTCTCGATGGCCTACGGATGGTGCATGGCGAAGCGCGAACGTTCGTGGGCGATGGCTGCACGCCACGTGGTCTGACTTCCTGAGAAAGATTCTTTAGGGCCTTCCTGCCTAAGTTTCTACCATCAAATAAGCGGACATCGGAGCCTTCCTCCCTCCTTGAGTTTGGCACGATACAAAGCGTGAACATGATGAATTTCAAATCTTTAGCGAGCGCAGCTCTCGTTTTCGGAAGCCCAAGAACGATGCAGACAAATACGGCGACGATGACATCGTTGCTCTCTTCTTGGACATCTAAAAAGAGACAAAACCGATCCACTTCTCATCTGTTGACTGACTCAACTCTTGGGACCGACTGATCCGTTGAATCATTTGGCTCCGTGACTGATCCGTCGGAATCCTGAGACCGAGTGGTTGATAGGGGGATGTTGGGTCATCACAGTTAAAAAGCAAAACAAGCAACAATGATAAACATTGAGAAACAAGGACAGTTGATACTATGTGTGTTACAGAACACTATATGTCTGTATATATAATGCGAATCAAGATCTGTTTGCATGAACCTAAAATAACCTAAATGTTGAGGAAGTTGAGGTATATAGACGCATATACTTATACAAACACCTAAGAGTACAAGTACTAATATTTGGATATATTTGGTAGGGCCAAAAAGAGTAATTATGGTATCCCCACTGGTATCCCCCATACTACACTCGTCATGGCTCGACTGGCCTTGGACTGCTCACTGTGGCCATTCACCATGCTAGCGCTATTCGCCTGTGGTGCCGGATCCATTGGTAACCCCGCCGGCTTCGCGGCTTCTCTTAGCTTCTAGACATGGCTGAAGGGGTCGGGGTGACCAAAAATTCGCACCGGTCCTCAATGAACCCTCTTAAGATTGCTTGGAGGTTATAACCAACACATGCAAACGTCCGCCTTTATCGATTGTCATAATAGAGATTGTCTCCAAAACTTAGAGCAGCTGAGAAGGCTATGCTTTTCACGGTTGACCCTCTCAATCAGATCCAAGGCCTATTCTTTCTTCACATTGAATCCCCCAAGCAGCATCTGAAACCTCAAACAAACGGGTGGAGATGTTTGCAAGTCCAAACATATTGACTCTCCTCGAACCTAACTTCGCAACTAACTGCGTTTGGTTAATATTGGAAGATTTTATTTCTCTGCCAAGTGCTAGGGAGAAGCCACCCTCTAGCCTAATTACAAATCAAGGAAGCTCCCGACCTCAGTCATTGTGTCACATGCAGCTGAATGCCCATCGAACGATGAAAAGCAGCTGACCGTTTGTTCTGATCTGCCAAAATCCTGTTTGGTTCTGGCACGAAGTCCAACGTGTCATCAGAACCAGTGCCCCAATGACAAAGGGTATATAGGCCCGACAAAGCCGAGGTGACACAAACTGTCACTGCGCGCCTTCGCTTTCGCCTCGTTTGCTGCCGCCTTCTTGGCATCTGGCGATGGGGCTTGCCATCCTGGCAGAGTCCATCCGGTGGGCCAGGTGCTCTGCCCTTTAGATCAGCACAGTTCGGATTCCACTTGCAACAGCAATATCATGGAGTTTATGAAGACACTGAATACGTTTTGCTCACCCTAAGACTCCAGATACATACACACTACTTAATTAATAGTTCTTTCTTCTGATCTGTAATCCTCTCTCTATCCACTTCTCACACTTGCTCACTCTATCTCCCAGTCGCCCAAACTGCCCGAACATCTGGCCCAGTGGCCTAGCGCCATGACCTCAAGCTGCGCAAAGGAAACACAAACTCACCAGGCCGTGAATCATGGCGGGTCAAGCAGCATCTCTAGAGGAAATTGATCTGTGGCGGAAAATGGACAATGGATTTGTGTATCTTGGCGTCATGCCCTCTTCATCCTCTTCAGTGAAGATTCAGCATCAGGATTACTACTTCAGGCAAAAGAAACATGCACTTTGCGGGCGCTTTCCTGATCCCGTCGTCAATTGGCCAAGTGGCTGCTGGCGCCACTTTGGGCCTGTCATCTGCGTTGGCAACCACATTCAGTTTCCACTCCCAGAAAAGAAATACCAACATATGCGGTTCTTCCTTCCGTCCTGCCGTTTCTTCCTTTTTTTGGTTCAGCCATACTCCCAAGTCACAGCAAAACCACGGTTTTTGGCCGGTCCAAACGCTTCGTGTCCAGATTCTGCCACTTTAGCCACAACTGACGTTCTTTCCTTCGATGGGTCAGTGACGCTTTCGGAATCGCACTGTATGCTGCAGGATTTCTTCGGTTTGACTGACCCGTGTCACACATTTCTGACCAGGCGATCAATTGGATTGGAAAGCAATCCAGCTCTGGCAGATCGTTACCCCGAGACCGCCACAACTGTATGCTGCCCGACCGACCTGCTTGCTCGATGGCTTCGTGGATCAAACACAATGACAATGCTGGGATCATCTCCCCACCCTATGATCCTGGATAGTGGCGCCACTCGGTTTTGGGTCAGCATTCGGTGTCAAAATAGGCTCTCCCATCCAGTTGACTCAGTGATTCATAACGGACTCGCGACAATTGGATGAGACTCAAAGTACGGACTCGCTCCTCAGTTTTACCCGAAAGGATTGGATATGAACACGGAGATAGATAGATCATCTCGGATCATCTCAGATCCGTTGTTTTTTCCCGGGTTGAAAAAACCGTTTCAGCCGAGAAAAATAGACATTTGCGAAGCATCGTAGTAGAACCATGAAGGATTCAATTTGGGTGTGTTTTCAAAAATAGGGAGACCAACCTCCGAAAACAATCACCCTTTTCAACCAGAAAATAGATTTGAAATAGCCAGCAGTCTAGCGGCGTCTCGATCTAAAATACACAACCCCAAATTCAGCTGCAGCAGGGCACATAGCTATGCTTCTTGGATTCTCAGCTCTATGCCTCTTGGTACCGCTGCTACGCTCGACTGGGGCCTCTTCGCCGGAGCAGTCTCCAGGGCTTCATGGCCCTCGGTGTTCGCGGTGGGAAGCGCGGTGATGGTTCCGAAGAGGAAAAGCTTTCAACGAAGCAAAATCGGGTGATCAAAATCATACACGGTAAATGAGGAAAAACTACTCCTTGAACCTCCAATGCGAAGAGATTTCTCGTCGTTTGTGAAATCAATCGTTGACAAAAAATCATGTCATTCTTGTCGATTCGATAAAGCGTTTCGTAAAAACATTACCGGCACAGTCAAACAGAGAGCAAACAACTGGAACGACAAGGAAATGGGATTTGCGGGCGTTTGCGGGTATTTGCTAGCGTTTGCGGGATATTTGCGGGCGTTTTGCGGGTAATTCTTGCCATCTTAACCTTTGGCAGTCAGGACACCAAAACTGAAGTAAATTACAAGAATCCAGGAAACTATGTCGTTCTTAGCGATTGTAGCGTTTACAGCTTTTGCTGGCAAAATGTAGTCAAACACAAAAACAACAATAACATTCTTGTCGTTGGAGGGTCCAGGCTATGTAAAATGACTTCTATATAATATATTATAATATATGACTCCAACATCACAGGTGTTTTTGATCACCATCTGTCTCCCAAAACCCTAAGTGACCGGCAGCCTGATGGGCAGTGCTGGACAGCAGGTACAAACTTTTCAATAAAAGCACTCGTCCCTTACGACGCAGCGTAGGATGAACATAAAAATACCCCTCTGAACACTTACATGGACCCTAACAAAGACCACTGTAAAGGACAATTCGGTCTTTCAGTGTGCCATTCACAACACACGACACAGACTTCTTCGGCACTACCGCGATCACCGACCGATCCGGCGTCTGAGCGGTCTGAGTGTCCCGACCCGCTTGGGTAGACTGAGACCGCTCGCCTGGGACACGTCTTGCGGACACGTGTGACGTGTCGTGACGTGTCGACAGGACGTTCCATCGAGTGGGCCAAGTGTCGTAAGCACGTGCGTTCTGGCCCAAGTTGCTTGAGACTTTGCAAAGTTGGGAAAGCCATGTATGGACTTATGGAGCATATCAAATTAGGAACAACTTTTGGAGGACTCTTCCGGGTTCTCCTTTTCTCGTCACACTCTTGTCACATTGATGTTGTTACCAACTTTGGACGTTTTAGCCACTCAATATCACTCAATAGTATTTTTATCGACCATCAACTGGTGATGTTTAAAGCTCCCCCAAATGACGACTTGTCTGTGAGATCCGTTTCACGAGAATCAGAAGAAATGGATACCCAACACATGACCCCCCTTCCAAAGACTGGGCTTAACCTGCGATCAGCAAACACTGACTTGAAGGATCTTGAAGGTCAACCCTTGATAGACTCCAGGGATTGAAAGTCCAAAACAAGACGCGCGCACACACACACACCCAAACAAACAACAAAAACATATAGTGGTCCCAAATATAGGTAGAAACATGTAGAAACGCTTTCCAATAGATTCCTAGTGCAATGTGGGGATCTACTTTTCTACCTATTTGGGCGTCTATATAGTAACAGTCTCCTCAACGTTCGGGAAAAGAACTTAAGCGATCGACCAAACGGTTCCCACCCCAAAATGGTGTTGCTAATAGGTGGTTTGGGCAGCAAAGAGCCTCTGGGGGTCGAAGAGCAAAGGAAACAGTCAAAAGCCATTTGAGGTCTTTGGTTGAAGATCTTCAACCACTGTTGCAAGAGGAGCATTTGCGGTCCTCCTCGTCCCCCAACACGGGAAGAATCCACCTGCTAAGCCCGCAGAGAAAGAAAAACACTGGCTTGAGACAAGAACAACACATCTGCCCATTGATGAGCATCGTGCTATAACATCGCCACACAAAGAAACGCCAATACCCTCTCGAATACGGACCCTGGCAATGGCCGCCTGGAAGATTGTTTACCTTTACAAACCAGTGGTTTTCAGGGTCCATGAGATTGTCAAGGGGAAAGCACTCCCTCTGGTCCGCTCATATTCCCATGAGATCTGCGCTGGAGTCTATGGATTTCATCGCGCAGAAAAACGGGTGCGAGACACGGCGGAGTCTATTTGCGCGAAAACAACAACTGAACTGGCTAAGCCAGGTTCTCCCATCCACTTGAGAACCATATCATACGAGGCATCGTGGAACTCTTCGGCCATCTGAAGTCCGCGGTTCACGGCCATCGGTGGATCGTCCGATGATCATTCCACAAGGTCGGCCAAATCCGTCGATTGAGGATGCATGGTCGATCGTCCATTCACCGGCCGGACTTCGGGACATGACCAGTTGGGACTTCCTGACTTTTGAAACCGGCAGATGTTGACTAAATAGTAACCGGCCGAATTGGATGGTCCAACATCTCCATATGGGAAGAGGTTTCTTAGGTTTATGATTTAAGTGTTTGAAAGAGGTTTCTTAGGTTTATGATTTATAAGTGTTTTAGGTTTCTTGGGTTTATGGGAAGAGGTTTCTTCAGTATGATCTGCTCAGCAATTGAAACAAAGCCATGGATCTTCGTTGAACAAATTCACCGTGGGGCCGAAGGAGACCGAAGGAGGCTGAAGGACCGACTGGAGATCAACTGGCCAAAAAAGAATAAAACATCTTCCCTCTATGCTAGGGCATTCACGAACTATTCGGGAAAATACAACTCACCCTGAGCAAAACAGGGCAAATCGTCTACTTGGTGTTTCACCTTGCTGGGCAAACGCGGCTCGGGCGCGGGGCAAACATGTCTCCAGTCGTTTCACTCACCGCAACTGGGCCATCGCCCAAACCTGCCTGCCCCGGTTCGGCCGGCTCCACGTCGATGACCTCCGTGTGAACACCGGAAAATCATGGTCACCATCTGCGAAGATGATCGTCCATAGAAGGTCTGAGAGTCTGACTAACGAGAACGGGTTTTTCTTGCAGCGGGATTTTTGTACCCGGGCATGCGGCATGCACCGAGCACGAGGGATTTTTCATGGTCCTAATATGAGGCATTAAGAATTGTGTGTCGATCAATGTTAACGTTAGTCTTTGTCGATCTAGGAAATCATGGAGTGTCTGTATACCTCTACAATTTGGAGATCATTGAGCCAAGAAACCTTGGGTGGCCGTGGCGCACAGGGAGTAGCTGCGTCTTGGCTTAGAGGAGTCAACTCCGACTGCGTAATGATGCAAAACCATCATGATGCATGACTCATCACTATATGGCCATGTAAAAATTGAGGAGTCCTGAAAAAATTGAAATCTTCTTCGAATGCTTGTTTGCTACTGCTTTGTAAGTGGATTTTCCGCTGGGAAGACAGCATGACCTGACCTCCCCGAATTGCCGGCCTCATCGTCTCTCAAAACTTCCCTGACCTGCGAGCAAAAGCAGATCTGACCGCTGCAAGTGACCTTACAAAAGGAAAAAGACGAGCATGCAAACAAGTCTCCACCCGGAAATCTTGCAGAATTCCAACTTCACCCAAACGCACATTGATGGCCAATCCCGGGCCGTTTGCCCCCTACGTGATGTTTCACAAGTCCTTGCGACCGGACCGTCCGACGTCTTCTCCAAACGACGCTTGGTGTGAGAGCCATAGCATGCCAAACTGATCTTTGGTGTGCCAGTCCCCCAGGTTCCTGGTTGGCACACAGCACGGCAAACATCTTTCCCTGCCATACTTCCGACGACCGCCTAGCATGACACAAAGCAGGACAGGACCCTGATCAACAGCTGGTTGTGGTGGGGGCGCCTTGCTGGAAGCATGATCGTAGTATATGTTGCAATTCCGCAAGCTTCCCGAGAAGGTACTTCCCAGTGCTTCGGATGCGTTGAGAGGGTCAGTTGGGCTCCTGCCTAAGTAGGAACATGTTATTATGAAAAACATGCTAGAAACATCTAGAAACAAATGTGCTCAGCTCCATCTACCTTGTAATGTTCAACAACCAATCTAGCTTGTTATCTATCGAACTAACCAAATAAGTTGGCGAGTGAAAACACTCTCTGATTATGTCTGATCCATTGGTCTTTGTCTATGGAGTCACATCTAAGGGAATCAGCTGCTCACTTGACAAGTGGGTATAATTGTCGGTAATGTGCACAAGTTGTTGAAAAACATATTCCAGGAATTTGTGAGTTAAATGTTGAAAGAGTATTAATCGAACATGAACAACCCAGCCCTTGAGTTTCCTTGCGTATCAATGGTTCATGTTCCACTGGCCCACGTTGGCACCTCCTCGTCGTGAGGAACCAAGAAGCCATCCAACCTCAGTCCCCAAGCGACAATTCTACTCTCCAAAGGTTAAGCAGCATCTTTGATATATATATATATGGGGGTTGTCCAACAAAGCTCTTCTTTTTGAGCTTGTATCGCCGGCCTTTCGCGACCCTTTCGCGTTTGCAGAAAAACCACAGGTTTTCCTTTCGCGCATTGTGATGAGCTTGTTCCATTGCACTGAGTTCACAGTGTTTGGACATCTAAATCCCTTTTAGTGCGCTGAGAAGCAGGCTAATTACCCTTTGTCAATTCATACTTGAAACAAAGGTTTCAAGGCTTATTTCAAGGCCATGGATGGGCAAATGCCCTTCCAGGCAATGCGCTCTTTCGCGGGCCTACCGCCGGCCTTTCGCAGCCCTTTCGCGAAAATCCGTGTTTCTTTTCGGGAAAAAGGATGTGTCATGTATTATGCACATTGTATGTAAGTCTAGGTTGGCACATGTCTTTCGCTGTCCTATCGCCGGCCTTTCGCGGACTGCAGTTTCCCTTTCGCGACATGTTTGTTTTAACAGTTGATCGAAATTCCTTCACTGGCAATAACGGACGGCCCTCATATAAATATAAAATGTTTATTGAACTGGTGAAAACTTAAATACACCCATTTTTTGTATAGCCATGTGTTTTTTTACACCTGGGTTTCGGGATGGAAGCTGGCGAGAGACACACCCAAATTTGAGCCCGCATGGATGCGTTACAACAAAATACATGTTTTTTTGTATAGAATAACTCGAAAGTAGTCGTGATATAGGACGCCGACTGTATTCAGGTTTTTTTGAGCATCAAATCCTTTTCAACGGACTTATTCTCAATCACTCTTCGCGCGCTGTACCAGCAGGAAATGGGGACCACAAATGGAGGAAACTTGGGAACAAAAACCTCAACAATTATTTTTGGTTGGGAGATGACCAGGCAAACATCCATCCGCACTATACAACATTAGGAAATGTAGAAATGCAATTTTCTATCTAGACCAATAGTTGCAAATTGATGCAAATTGTAAGAAAACAACGTGGTTTATACATCACACGCGAGAATCGAACAAAAGGAGAAGACAACTTATCCAGTCCAAAGATTAACTCCGGGTGGAAAAACAAACATAATTTCCAAACAAAATTACCGAAGGACCAAACACAACCATAATGTTAACAAAAATGATGAGGATCCATAACATTCCATTCCCAATGGTCTGCACCATGTTTGGTGTCCTTGCACTGTTTCGCAATTTGGTTTTATCCGTCTAGAACTCTATGACAATACAGCAACGTCATTTGATACACATTTTTCCGAACGCGGTTTCTCGTTATAATTCTTCTGTTGCACAACCCTTTCTTCAGCCAAGGTACAGGATCTGGGGCGGCTCCGCGTTCCCACCGTGGAGGTTCAATTCTGGCAGGTGGCAGCCAAGTTTGTCAGTGTGCACCCACCGGTGGTCCTACTGTGGATGGGACCTTGACAAAACCTTGTACGTTTCAACTTTTACACGACGTATATCAACGTAGCACGGCATAGAAACGCCAGCGCTGTTTTCTTAAGTTCAATGTTTCAGGATGAACCAAGAAGAAGGGGTTTGACCCATTAAACTAACCAGTGGTCATCTTTGTTTCCCAGTGTTAATGAACCAGGGCGCATATTAGTTTTTCATGAACTACGGCCAGAAGGCCCGTGCAAAGACTTGGTTGCGTTCAGGTGACCACAGATAAGGGGGCAAAAGGGTTGAAACTCAAAGACACCAATGCTGGCATTCCACATGAATAAAATATATCTCGAATAAAAAAAACATATATATATATATATTCGTATATATTTGTATTTATCATCCATATATATATATATATATCATCCAGACTCCCCTGGTGGGTCTTACATGATGGCAGATTTGCTAGCAGGTGGGCATTGTAAACCATTCACCACATGAGACCCCGCTACAACCTGAAACCAGGATCATGTGTGCCTGCTTGCCGTCCCCACAGGCCTAGGAGTCTTGCAGCGTGCCCAGCGAAGTCCTTGACGGTCAAGACGCTGTCAGGCACATGGACCATGCACCTCAGTGGACTGCCGCCTCTGGGCCACAAGGGCCCTCGAGGATTGATGTCGCATGGCGGTGCCGGTTGACAATGTCCGGCCCTTGATTTTGTGGAGGTCCGGGCTTTGAATTAACAACACGGCGCTGCTCATCATGCTGATAGTGCTTTTTCGGCGCAAAGAGCAATACATACATCGCCCCAAAAAACCATGTGTTGCGCCGCTGCTGCTTAATCTGGCTAGTCCCGACCTCCTTGCAGCCAGACAAGATTCTGAGACTAACACTTCCTTGCGTAAAACAAGTTCAGGACGCTGGGAGCGTGCGCCTGGAGCGCCGTGTCTTGCAGCAAAAGGATTCTTGGTGTTTTGTGCCTTCGCCGTTCATTGAACGAGACTCTTCCATGGGAGTCAAGCTGCCACAACTCTGCAATCTGACAGCGGATCGACGCTGAAACGTGGAGAAACTTGACATAAGCGGGTCTGTTTGAAAGTCCCTTGGGTTTGCTCAAGGTTTAGAGGGCTTAGCACACTGGCTGTCAGAGTGCTATCTCTGTTGTATGTCTGAGCTATGTGCATGCCATGTCACATGTATCTCCTTATATGTCTGCTATGTTCGTAGCTAACTCACAACCACAGATTGTAAACGGTGGCTGCGATAGCTAATACATAGCTACGTGTTAGCTAAGTGTTAGCTGCTCAAGTTACCATGTTGCTACCCCTTCACTATGCACTTACTATGTGGATAGTTATGTGGGTGCTAAACACATAGGGCAGGGAGATGCTAAGTACTTAGCTATCAATATTCAAACTATTTAGCTGTACTGATTATTGTTTTTCTTTTGGTTTTATACTTGTTGCATTGCTTTCGTGCAAGCAGCAAGTTTTGGACAGCTAAAACTTATATTGCTTGGAACAGTTTTGTGGTTCACGAAATCGAGCACCGGAGCACTTCACCATCCCCAATACATTATTGCTAAAGCAAAGACAACTCAGGTAGCGTAACCGCTACCTTTCGTGACTTTATGAAGAACATTTAGAGAACGCGATGCACGCTTTTCTACTATATAGAACCTAGTTTTACTTGACCCGTAAAAACAATATAAAACAATAGTGTTCATATGTCGTTCTATGTTTGGAAGGGAATCAAAGGCAATTTTGAATGAAATCAAAGGTGTTCTTAGTGCTTTTGAGGCTCCTGATTCGACATTAAGAGCAAACAGAAATGAACCATGGGGCAATTATTTTGCGTAACAGGAGTGTAACAGTTCCGTAACAACCTCCTCCCGGAGACTTCTAAAACAGCAAATGACCTTCTAAAACCGTAACAGGAGCGTGACTGGAGCATAGCAGGTCCCCAGTCACCAGTCCCTATTTATATGAAATTTCTATGTGTTTTTGCAACTTTTGATAGTATTGTCGCATGAACTTAAACTGTTGGTCCATTTTTGCAGGATCTATGTCCCACCAGCGTGGTGATGTTAAACTTGCTTGGATCAAAGGGCATGGGCTCCGACAAACAGGTACGCGTTTAACTTGCACTTCGGACTTGCAAGGCATTGCTTTCTCAAAAAAAGTCCAACCAAGCCTTCCAAAAAAAAGCACGTCCCACCAGAGCTTTCTCCACGAAAAACTCCAAGGCTTTCTCACTGCGTTTCTTCTTCTCCAAGTGACCATTGCAGGTCGCCCAGCCTCGCACGCCGCTTTCCGCCGCACGCTACACACATCAACTCGACCGCCGTCACCCCGAGTCTACTCCCCTCGGTCCCCTTGGTCGAACCGGTCTTCGAAGGGACTCGCGGCACGTGGACCTTCAGTCGGACCATGTCACAATCGGATCGATCGGTGGATGACGGATGGACCGACCCTCGTGTGAAGTTGGGATCTGGTGCTGACTGCTTGAATTTGTCTTCTTCGTGCGCACATGCGGAGCGAGCGAAAGTTCCGGGGTTTCGGGGTTCCGCACGGCTTTCAGAAAAGGAAGAACACAGGCCTGTGTTGGTTTTTTTCAGATCTTCAGGCCTGAAGTCTCCCGCACAACCTTCATCAACCTTCCCATGCACCAAACACCAAGGTGCTTGTAAGCAGAACTACAGCGCAGGCGCAAGCGCATGGCGGCGGAAAGCGGCGTGTGTTTTTTCCGACGCGCGTTTTCTGCGTTCGGTGCGTTCTGCGCTGCACCGAAGAAGTGGGTCTTGGATGGGCATGAGTCTGTTCCTTTCTTGGGTTTTCCCCGTGCTTGCCTGCTAGCAGCAGTGTTTTTGTCGAAGACACGCCGCTTTTCTTTTTTCGGCAGCAGGTTGCACCTCGTAATCGGTTGCACGATTCCTTTCAGGACTTGAGGGTCAAAGTGGAAGAACTGTGCGTCTGCTGAAAGTCATACACCAAAAAACAACTGCACTGCATAACTGCATAGGACTCAATGTTTTGACACAAAAAACCAGAGCTTGATGTCCTTTGCTACATGTGTCCTTTGATGTTGTCTTGCATTCTCATCCAATGTGGTTGAAATCTGATCAAAGCTGAATGCACGGACACGGACAGGCATACTGCTCCCTGCAATGAGGGTCAGGGAGGCGGCATCCACTTCATCAGAAGCATTGAAACTGATGAGTCTTCTATCCAAGCCCCAAATGCATATTCTACAAGGATATCCTCTAAGCCTCCTTCGCCCTCGCACTCGCTTTTGCTTCCTCACTGGCTGGGTCCACTTCGCAGGACGGTCCGGTCTCACTCGGGCTCAAGACCCAGCAACCTGGAAGAGAGGATCCAAAAAAAGGACGTTTTGAGAGGAGAATCCAAATACCAGGAGAAAATCCAGAAACCAACAACTTCCTAAGTACTTTGAGATCTCCCCAAGAAATATTTACCAGGACCATCCTAGCAAGGAGTCCCCAATAGACCAAACACTATACACTAACTTGTGGGCTTCCATTGGACACCCTTTCGATGGTCGGTTCTGGTCTGCTTCGGAAGAACGCCGAAGAATCGGTAGCTTCAGGACGGTGGTCCCAACCGCGTTTGGAGAGCGCTCTCGAGATCGACGGGGACGACCGAAAAAACCTGGTTGAGAGACTACTGAAAAGCTGTGTTGGATATCAACGATAAAACACCTGATTACCTGACTGATTTGTCTTGTTCACAAGTGGAGAGGGCCGACACCCGAATGAAGGTCAGTTGCAGCTCGACTGAGGTCGAGCTGTACCCAGTTGGAGTCAGTTGGGAACTCTGAAGAAACCCCCACTGTGCTTTGTGAGAATAGACTGCATGGAATATCAAAAACATGTCTACAAGTCTTTGAAACCCCTCTGGTAGATTCTGGTAGCACTGGAATAGTGACATCCAATGCGAGTCACTGTGCTGACAGTATGACACTGTATGAGGGTGAGTGAGTACTGGATCTTGAGCTATATAGTAATGCTTTCACAATCATATATGATATACCTCCAAAGAAATCTGCATAAATCTGCTAAACTCCTGGGATTTTTGGATTCCGAAATGATCAACATATCAGTTGATCCAAGGAACTACACTCATCCCAGGTCTCCAAATGCCTTACTTGGAGCTTTGCGAGCTCCACCAGGACTCGCAAGTGTGCGATGGGACGCGTCACGTCAAAGCGACCCTCCTTGCCTTGACGTGACGCGGCAGAAATCACGTAAAGCGGGGGAGTCGAGAAAGCAACATGAAAAACAATGCACATGAAATAAACAATGAAAAACCAAGCAGGAGTTATCTTTGTTCCTCTGTGTGTTCTTTTGTTGATTGTTTTTGATTCTCCCAGCTCGGATGAGAGGTCCGGCGATTTGAAAGAGGTTTGTAGGGTATAGAAGCAGCTGACAGGAATACCTGATGCACAGCATATGGACCTTCAAACCCCAGGTGGTCACCAAAGACTTAGAGGGTTGATGTCAATCATGCAGCATACTGATAGTTTTCGGTCTACAAAGACGCTACAAAAGCTGAAATTGGTGGAACAGGTGCCCATTTCTTCTCCTCCCTCAGCCGATGCTCAAAGACCCAGGTGGGAGTGAGTCTGTCTCGGGTATCAACAATGATCAAAACATAAAAAATATTGACATGTAATATAAATACAATGATCGAACATTGAAGTTTAAACACCTCCATTCAATGGCCAAACGTAATGATGTCACAAGTGTGATTATCATGCCAGTTTCAAGCTTTGATTGAGTCTTATCCAAACCTCAAAGCAGGATCTTCTTTATCAAAGGAGCTGCCACTAATTATGTTACTAGAACACATAGAATCTGGAATAGCCTGCGGGTGGTCAGTCGCAAAAAATAAGCTACAAGAACGCATTCAAGACTTCCGCCTTCCGCCACTAAAGCCTTCCGCGAGTGCACTGGTGGTGGGACCGGTGTGGCTTCAAGGACGGAGTGGTTCTTCCCTCCACTGAAGGCAAAGAAGTCTGGCAATCGCAAATTCAGATGTGATGCAACATGCGTGTTTTGTGAACTGCCTGTAGATCCCTATACAGTTCCCTGTCTCAAAAGAAACTGTTCATACCCCCTCCTTTGCGACAGACACCCGACAGACCACGAAAATCCAGCACACATTCACGACGGCAAGCCTGGCGTATCCATCTGGAAGCACTCCTCTCTGCTGTAAACTGGGCGATTCTCCTTCAGCACAATGACGCCGGACGTGGACAAACAACACGACAATCCTCAGTTGGACACTGCTAAGAGATGTAGATATCCAGAAAGACATATCTGTCAAACCTGACCCAACCCAAAATGAACAAAACGCAATGCATGTGATGCTAATACTGTCTGTTTGCATTTCCAGCATCTGAGCTTCCAACTAACAAGAATTGGCGTGCCTTTTCTGCGTATGGAACCAAACCATGGTGGGTTTCCCAAGTGGCATCGTTTGATCCAAGCCCTTCCCCCGCAGACCATCAGTGCAGTGAATGAGGATCGCTGAAGCAGCTGCACCACATCCTGGTCAATGAGGTACTGCAAAGTCCACCTGAGCTGAGTTGAGTCTTCGGGTACTCTGAAATGCAAAAACGGCAAGGCTTTACAGAAGCTCCAGCTGAAAGAAGCAGACTTCATGTCATTGCCGAGCTTGCCGCAAGCTTCATGTCATTGAGAGAGCGGAGAGAGTGGACAGAACCCCATTGTGAGACGCGTCACCTTGTTGATTCTCTGTGCGAAGCTCCTTAAAGTCTACACGATCACTAACCGATTCAAGCTGGAATTCCAGTTTTGCCCAACGTGATCTGCCCCGAGTTATTCTCATTCAAGTCGCAGGTGGGTTGAATGGACCTTCTAAAGCACATTTTAGAGAGGCTTCCGAAAATCGAATGCAAAACAAGTGAAGGCGGGTCTAACAAGTTGCCTTGAGTATGTCCAACAGGATTCCAGTCGCAGTCGGTGCCCTTGCATTTGACTCGAATGAACCCTGTTCCACCTGGTGCCAAGTGTGATCTTTGTGAGAACATGATATTATGAGATCTTCAACGAAGAACACACCACGCCGCACTTCCAAGTGCTAAGCAGCCGAATGCATGTCCAAGTGCCGGTGCCCGAGGTAAGACCTCTCTTCGGATGTTGGATTCTACTGAACACCTGTTGAACAAATTGTTGAACTTACATTACATTTACACTTACATTTACGTTTACATTCCTACATCAAAGGAACACATTCATACATACATACACGCACACATGCATCATAACATAACATACCGCTGCATTACATTACATTACATTGCATTGCATTGCATTACATTGCATACAAACATACATGCATCCATCCATACATCCAGTCCATACATCACATCACAACACTTTGGACATCCAGGTGTGTGTGTGTGTGTGCGTGCTTTGCCCAGCCACTGAATCCAAATCAAGTCCCACATGTCGTCCGGCTCATAAGCTTCCAGTTTGCTGTGGATGAATGCGCAGCGCGAAGCCGCCTAAGTCGTGGGCGCATGGATCTCCACATGGATCTCACATGTCCAAGCAAAACCCCACAAGAACATCTCTTCATCCTTCGAGCCATGCAGGTGAAAATCTGACGCAGCCAGCCTGGAAGTTGGAACCCCAACAAACAATTGAACAAGTGTGCCACACTCAACTTCTGTGAGTTGCCCCCTCTTCGCACCGACCTGATGGCCAAACGTCCGAGTTGGCTAATTCCCATCTGCACGGCACCAGTGTCTTTGAGCTTTGAACCAAAGATCCATCTCAGTTGCCATCCAGACTATCACTCAGCTCACCTGGGGGCCCATCCAGAGTGTTGTACTCCCTCAAAACTGATGCGAAACGCTACGCTGGCGTAG
Organism: Durusdinium trenchii; assembly: GCA_963970005.1. NCBI lineage: Eukaryota > Dinophyceae > Suessiales > Symbiodiniaceae > Durusdinium > Durusdinium trenchii. Next base: position 220,480 of record CAXAMN010028950.1, on the reverse strand, counting down.
CACATTGGAAAACCTTTTCTGGTCGCCAGCATTATGCTCTCAACTCTCAAGCTCTACTTGCTGCTCAGTATATGCAGCCGAAGGCGCCTCTTCGCCCAAGTATGCCTTGGCGGTTTTCAGCCATTTGGCCTCATCGCCAGTGTGTGGTTGTGGTAGAATCTGCTTGGGGCTGAGGGCTGATCAGGTGATGCCAGGAGCCAAGGAGGTAGACCAGTTAAATGAAGAATGAAACACTGATGCGAGGACTGTGAGTGAAGGTTTGGGTCTAGGAGTCTAGCCAAGTCCAACGAACATGTGCCAATTGACGAACTTCGGGCCACAGAAACAGGTCAAGAAAACACCACAAATAAAGGCAGTCTCTGACTGGCCATACATGTTACACTAGGAGTGAAGTTCTGTCATATATTCTTTCACTAGATAGAGTTGATCCTTTGAGCCAATGCTAAGCTTTCCAGATTTCCAATGGCAGTACTGAAAAACACAGTGCTTTCAGTAACGGTTAGCCTAAGTAACGGTCTGTTTGGACCATTCCCATAAATAAACCACCAGACCATATCCCACCCAACCCATCCACCAAATTCTCATATCCACGAAACCCGACGAGTTCCTCTGAGAGTTCCCCCTCTCCGACCTCTCCCAACGAGTTCTATCGCCCAGTGGCCGACTGATCCACCAGCGTGACTCGTCCAGTCACCACCTTCAGAAGCAGCTGCTTGGTCACCCGGCCCAAGCCGCTGCCCAGGTCCAGCGCGCTGCCGGGCCGAGGCAAACCTGTGCAATTGTTGCGAAGACAAATCGTGTGTGACTGACCATCATCGCTATACTAGTAGCTTCTTGTTGCTAGTAGCGATACGCTTCTTACTAGTAACGATGCACTTGTTACTAGCAACATCCTAGACTTGAGAACTTTTGTTGGGGGGATTATAACTTCAGCTGCAGGAACAACATGGAACAACATGAGTGTGCAAAAATGACCATTAAAAAACTGCGAAAACCTGACCTGCTCACTGCATCTACAAGGTGCTTCAAAGGGCATGGGAATGCCACATAATCAATTTTGCCCATGTCCACAGACCACCCATGGCTCAAATCTGAACGAGATCCAGCTTCAAAGCTCACAGTTAAAAACAACTCAGTCCACGGCGCACGGACAACTCGGATGCACCGAACACTGCACATGGCTGCACCGAACCAAACCACTCACCACCGGCTCCACGCGCATCGATCCCCGCCTCACCCGTCTTCGGTCACCCGGATCCGGCGCATCGAGTGATCCGGCCTTCGAGGGCCGTCTGCAGCAGCGCCTCCGAGTGGCGCAGGTCCTCCTCGCTGCCGTCGTCGCCGATCATGGCGCCCTCCGGCGTGGCACGGCCTCGCGGTGTGGGGAGAAGGTGGAATGGCCGTAGTCAGGAAATCCGTGGGGCGAACGGGGGCGAACGTTGTTGGAATGGTGATCATGCTTGCAAGTTATAGAGCCGTTATGGAGCCCATAATCATGCAACCTTCCTAATCATCGGACAGCTCTTGTTCACCAACATAGAAGGTCTGTCATGGCGGAATTCTGCCGGTGCTGTTGGCAACGGATAAAGCCCGCACCAAGAAGCCTAATATAGCCTAATACATATATTTATGTTAGAATTCCAAATATTTTTCCAATCTGAAGCCTTCACACATCTTCACACACTCGCACAAAACTCCACACATACCTTTTTTGAAAGCAGGTTTGATGGACATATCGACTGCATTGTTGTTCATGCCGATGGTCGACGATTTACCACCAAACACATCCACTGTCGCCACTGGTTCCAGGAAAGAACTCTGTCTGAACGATCTCCCAGCTCGATCGAATGTCGAACGGATACAAGTTGTGAGTTTGGGCCTTCATAGCCTTCCACCCACCACGCTTCGTTCACATGATAGAACTTCTCGCGTTGCTGGCCTTGCACCTCAAGGAATTGCTTCAACTTCAGCTTCAAAGGTTGATGCTATTCAAATTCACTGGATTGCTATACGGTGCTCCCAAAAAATACCAAAACTAATGATACCAATACAAACTTAATTACAAGCTGTACTATTAAAGACGTCCTATAGGTTCTGTATAATTACGCTTAGAACTCTCATAATATCTCATAATATAAATATATAACATAATATATATATATATACGTAATTACAGTTCTTTTAATATCTTTGGGAACTTAGTACGTTCCAGCGGGGCAACATATAACCCATGATCATCCAACACAGTCGAGGTGTCCAACACAAATCGCCCTGAAAGGGCTTGGGATTCCGTTTCTCCCGAAGCGCTCGCTATTACCTCGTTGTTCACCTCGGACTCCGACTCGTACAGAACAACACCAGCCTTCGCAAGGCCAACGTCGAAAGCTCTTTGGGGGCGCATCTCTTCCAAACATGGACTAACAAACCTGCAAAGCAAGGATTAGTTCAGCCATGCCAAGTAGCCTAATTAGTGCCTTCAAAGGATGGTGCCAGTTCACGTGGAGAGTCAAGCAGAGTCAAGGTCGCTTGTGAGTAAAGGCTGGTTCCTAGGCACTGGAGTCTTGGCTTTGAATCGAGAAGTTCCACTTGGAACGAAAAAGTCACCACTAATCAAAGTCTTGGGATGCGCATCTTGAGTCTTGGGTTAGAATCGAAAGAAGTCATCCCAACTTGGTGCTGCCACGTGGGCCACGTGGAGAGACCCTCATTGCGCACACCCTCCGAGACCCGCACAGAACCTCAAAGCCGAACCTCTCTTGAGGAATGGCTTCTCTCAAATGTCGAACCCAAAGCACATGAAACTGCACTCCTTCAATGAAGTCGAACGACTGGAAATCAAACACTCAATCATTTGGAAACTTCAGGGGCTATTTTGGCGGAGCCAAAACAGAACCTTGTACTTTGCAAGCTGGCTTTGAATTTGGCTCAAGCCAAAAAGGACATTAGCAACAATTACAGTATTATTGTTAAGCTTCAAACTGTTTAGCGACTATACTGTATATATTATATATTGCAGTGGTGACCCCTTCAAGAAGTCCCTTTTTGAAAGCAAAATAATCAGTTGCTGTAAGAACATGGTAGCCAAAAGAAGTCTGTGCGCGGCACCGCACTCGGCCAGTTCTTGAGATCCGGCGAGGCACCAGCCAAAGTTCCCATAGGTTCCTCATCTGCCAAGGGTCACCCGGTTGTCCTGGAGTCTATTTGTCTCGAGTCTTTTCAGTTAGGTCAAACGAAGTCAACAGCGTCGCCCGAGTCATGTCGACCTATCATCGAAGACGTGTCTTCTTATGTTTCTTCCTTGAGTTAGGAAACCAAGGTTTCGATGTAGACCGTATGTAGAATGCTTGGTGCAATATATAGTGGGGGTGTTGGCTGAGTGCGTTCTCCCACAAGAGATCAGCAAACAAGAAGAGGAGATTCTCAGAATCACTTCTAGGAGAAATCTAGGGTCTGAAGGGGTTCCACAGCTACGTGGATAGACTGGTTCCCGACTCCGTACATGTCCGTACTCTCCCCATGTCACTCGGGGGGGTAAGGTCGTCCTAATTTCAACTTGGCAAAAAGAGAGTAACAACTACATCCTAGGGAGAATGACCTCATAGTTTTGCGAAACATGTTCCTCCGAGATACCGAGTGTCAGTTTCGCCGCATCCTCTGTTCATATTCGTCTTGAAACTGGCCCCCCCTTTCGTCCCGTCCCCTGGAAACCTTGGGACGGTGTACGTATTTCACATAGTTGTTGTGGCAAGTTCCAGTCGTGGACACAGTACATGCCCAAATTGCTGAACAAACATGTCCTCGCAAAGCATGTCAAAACCAACAACCTTAGCCAGTTTGCTAGCTTCTCAAGGGTGCCGTGTGACCTGCGCCAAGACCAACCAAAATCACCCTGATAACTCAGAGGCTCGGGTACTCTCGTCCCTGATCATCAAAACCAGAGATGTCCTTAGCACACTCAGATCCAAAGCCGTGCGGGCTCCGCGTCGCGTAGGTGACACGCGAAGAAGGGTGACGAAACAGAGTTTCCAGAGGTGGTGTTGAACTTGTCCAACAATACACTGGCCGCAGAGAATTCCAAAGTCACCATATCTAGCCCCAACACTTGCTGCAGCCAAATCTCTTCACTTTAGCCATCTATTCAGCGTTACCAGCCCCTACTTCCTTCGCCCCGTGCCCGAGCCCTTCTCCAGCTGCAGCGTCTTGACCCAAGCGTTTCAGCTGCGCCGTGAGGGATTCCTTTGGCGTCACCAAGGGACGTTTCACTCTCCTTAGAGTTCCGGTTGCAGGGTGTGAACAGGAGTCTAGGGTCGTGTGAAAAGGACTGGCCCTCCTGAGCCAAACTGAATTCATTGGAAATTGGATGGAAAAACTTGGGAAGTACAAGGACGCACTCCCTCCGCTGCAGTGGTGTTCCGGTCATGTGCCAGTTTGTATGAAGAAACCCTCCAATATCCCAAACCCATCCGCCCTGGATGGTTATGGAGTTTGAGGGGCGTTGTACGTGTCCCAAGGATCTTCTGAAGGGCGATCAACGATGGAAGCAATGACACAAAAAAATGTGCAAGCCTGAGAAGCTGCAAAACGAAAGCCAGCGCTTCCCTTTCTCGGTCTTGTTCTGCCCACACATAGGTAACCATGCAAAAGCAAAAAATGCACTCTTGCATCACCACCCGCTCCAAAATCACTAAAACATCACCTCCAAGAGTTTACGTATACCTTTCTCGGGCCACCCCCACCGAGCCCCGACCGACTTCACACATAGATAATTTCAGCCACATTCAGATGAAGCAAAAGCCAAACAATGCACCAAAATTCGAGGTGGCCTGGGACCAGAGGCTTGCTGCCCGAAACTATATGTGCAGGCCACCTCAAAAATGAAGATCTGCGAAGCAAGGGTCCTGAGGTGTCTCTGTGACAAGGCTGTTGTTAAAACAGACAGTTTTTCAAGCTAAATTCAAGGTGGCCTGAGACCAGGGTTTGCTGCCCTAAAACACTCTGTTCAGGCCACCTTAAAAATGAAGGTCTGCGAAGCGAGAGCAGAGGATGCACATTGTCCTTCTGAATGTGGCCTTTTGTTTACTTAAAAGTTCAAGACCTCACAGCTGTTTCCACCTCTTCGCTTCCCAGTCTTCCCAGGGTTCATATAGGGAGCCAGGCCATTTTCAGAATCTTCTGGATTTGAGCTGTTCGAGTTCCTATTGAAGGGTATAGTCGGCGAGTGCGTCACCACCCGCTCCAAAAGCATCAAAGCATCACCCCCCAGAGTTTACGTATATCTTTCTCGAGCCACACATGCACAGCAAACCACAGCTTTGAAGTCTCATTCGTGCTTTGAACTTGTATAGGTGTGTAAGAGGTATAGCAACATAGCATTTATACGGACCCAGGGTAGCTACAATTCTGTTCCCAGGTATCGCGCGCATGAGGCTTCAAA
>CAXAMN010028950.1:166713-204354 GCA_963970005.1 Durusdinium trenchii | reverse complement strand
TAGGGCAGCAAACCCTGGTCTCAGGCCACCTTGAATTTAGCTTGAAAGCCACAGCTTTGAAGCCTCATGCGCGCCATACCCGGGAACAGAACTGTAGCTACTTGTAGCTACCCTGGGTCCGTATAAATACTATGTTAAGACTATGTTGCTATACCTCTTACACACCTATACAAGTTGAAAGCACGAATGAGACTCCAAAGCTGTGGATTGCCGTGCGTGTGTAGAGGTTCTCAAGCGGTTGACGGAAAGGGGACTTGAAGTACTATACCTGGTAGCTGCACTATGGCTACCCTAGGTCTCTATACCTTGCAAGGTGCCAACTACACCTTTCCATTCAGATGATGCAAATGATGCATTTGGCATTTCTTGCATCACCACCCCTCAAAAATCACCTCCAACACAACCTCAAAAAACCTTCCCTCGGAGCACCCTCCTCCCCCAGCATGTGCCGAGTTGACGTGTACCTTTCTCGGGCCACCCCCCCAGACCCCCTAACTACTCACTTCGTTCGCCAGACACAACTCCGCTAGCGCCTTCTACGAAGGCTGGCTTTCGTAACTTTATGTTGCTTTCCCTTCTTCATCTTGGAACGGTGTCCGTGCCGCCTCTTCCCTGGTACCGATTGCTTTGCACACGGCCCCCCAAAACCACTACTCAACCAGCACAGCATCAGGTGGCTTTATAAGAAATCCCCGACCATCCACGTGACCATCCACGGATTGGGGTCACCTTCCAGTCGCCATCCCATCCACTGCCCACCCGACCCCGTGCCGTGTGCGGCGGGCGAACTCCGTGTCCGTGCCGCGCCTTGCTAGGGTCCTTGATGCGAGTGCGCATGGTGCGCTTGGCTTCCAACTTCTCTCGCACCTGAGCGGGTCCGGTGCAGGTCTGGCCAACGGGTGTGCGCCACACGGCCCGGTGCGGAGGTCTTAGTGGTTTTGAGATGGGCTTGGGAGTTCCAAAGCGGATGTAGTGCTTCCAAATGAGCTGGGATGAGCTGGGAGAAAACTTCGGTGAGTTCCACAACGGCGTTGCAGCTTCTGCCTTCTTCTTCCGGTATTCCTCGAAGGCAAATGGCTCCAAGGCTGCTTTCAACTTTGCATGCAGCCGGTAGTCCTCGACAGCCGCAGCGACGGGAAACCTGCGTGTCACGCCAATCATCGCAGTCGTTTTGAGGCTCCAAGCCGTCGGATCTCGTCGGATTCGATTTGGTTTGAAGACGTGAAATGAACAAGACAAATGTCTGGTGAAATGTCTACGATCTGCGTCTACGTGCATGCGGAATGTCTGCGCTCGACGGTTGACCGACCCACCGGGTGTATCTTTTCAGAGGTTTCGAGAAGCATGTACTGGGTTAAACAGAGCTTCACATGTCTCACGGAGTTCTCGGAACCAAAGACCAGCTTCCATGATTTGTGTGCGGAATCTCCAAGTCCATGAGGAGCAAGCTCCATCATGCTCCAACCATTCGGAATTCCAAACGATGAACCAGTAACCACTTCTTTCATGTTCTTTGTACCGATTATCCCCAAAAAATCTTAACAACAAATGCGGACTGTCAAGTCCTTTTGGCAGTTGAAAGAAAGAAGGCCCAACAACTTCCCGCTTGAAGTGCCCCAGCTCAGTTGAGGCATCCAAAACCCACCCCAGGCAGTCCATGAAGAAGCCGTGCATGTAAGGCTGCAAATACTTGGTGCCAACAAGCCTGCCATCTCAACGGGCTGAGTGTCAGCAGGAAAACACGCTGGGCCAAACCGGTCAAACAAATTAAGGATGCGGGCTGAACACTGAGGGTTGTAGAAATAAAAACATTGACATATACCTGGAACTTCCTCAGAGTCAGAGTGTTTTTTTTGTTGTTTTTTCGATCTGCCGCGTGAAAAATATATTTTGGAGTCACAGTCACAGCCTTATATTTGAGTGTGCGGATGTTTCTCTATTTTTCTGACTGTTTTTCCTGATATTCCACGGGCGTTTGTACACAAGCTAAGGGCGTTTATTGGTGAGCCACAGGCGTTTTTTACGATCATATCAAGTAATAGAATGATCAGTGCGAGTCATCTTTTTTACGGATGCTGGCTTCCTTGAGAACTACAAGGCAGGCCATCAGGACCTCACCAAATCATTTAACATCGGCAGGATTGAATTTGTTTTCTTCTCCGGACAGCGAGTGCTGCCGCACAATTTCTTCCGAGTGCGAGTGATGTCACTTGTAGATCCGCGGCAGGGAGATTCCCTTGGGGACTTGAATTCAACAATACCATCATCCACGAACGAGAAAGCCATCATCCTTGCTGTTGATGCTGGAACAAGGAAGAAATCCCCTACCAGGTGCACATCCATGCAAAAACACATCTCATCCTTTTTCGTCCTCGATCAATCTGTAGCGATTGTCAAAAAACATCCCTGTGGTAGGGTCCCTTTTAGCCCTTTTATATCAATATATATAATTTTATATATATATATAAAGTGGGTGGGCTGACCCCCAGGGCGATATGACATCCCTGACCCACCGGACCGCTCCACCGCTCCGATCTGTCGCTTCGTTCGGACCCCCGACTCGTTGGCACCCAACTGTTCCAGCTCGTCCTTCGTCACGAACTGGAAATCCTCCGGCCGCGCCGCGGCGCCGCTGCCCAAAGAGGGACGGCGTTCCGCCACATTTCAAGTGGTGAAAAAGCGTGGTGAAACACACGTGCTTCCCATATTTGAAGATGGGAGCATAGAATTTCATGCTCGTCCAGTCTTTCTAAGTACCAAACATGGACTTTTCCTGATGTCGAACCGTGCATACCCCATTTCTGAGATGGTCGATATAGAACCAAAAGCCACACATTCATACATCTTTGGATCGTTCGAAGACCGTCGGTCTCCTCGAAGACCGTCTTCTGCTTGCTTTCCTCCAGCTCCTGCGAGCTGACAGCTATGGAGCGAGCTGGAGAAGAAAAAACGTATCTAACCGCATGGCACTTGGTCCATTGGCACAAGCTACATGAGGTTTGTGGCCGGCACAAGTGACTCTCCCAAACCAGAACCAGAACCATTGCAAAAAAGAATGGGACAGAATTCATGTTTGTTCAAATTGAGAAATAATACAACAAACAACAAATCAACATAAACCAAAACGCAGCGTTTCCCGGGTTCCGACAGGTGTAAAAACGAATCATTGAATGCATGGGTGTCTCCATTTTACGCAGCAATTTGCTCGGATGAATTTATGAGGCCATTTCCTATATAGCCAATTCATGTCTATATCCCACAAAGCAAGCCTAAAACTGATGTCCAAGGTGTTGGTGAAAGAAGGACTCCTACAAAAAGTTGACCTAATAGCTATGTTGTCACCACCATAAAAACACGATCAAGCACCGCCTCCGTGATGTTGTCCAGGAAGGAGCACCACCTCAAAACGGTGACGTTGGCCCCCTGTCGTCCGATGCGAAGCCGAGCCCTGTCCGTAGTGCTAAGCTTGGGATCTGCTGCTTAATCCCCATGTCAATAGTCCAATTGGAAGGGAACAAACAGCTTTCCCACATCATATACCCAACATGATGGACCAAAGCACAGCCTTTTGTGTTGGGGATCTGTGGGGGTGTCTTCAACACCCAAACACACTTCGGGCTATGATGAGACACTCCGGGCTATGATGGGCCCTTGGAAAGGCAAAGAAATCCTTCCTATCTTTTCTACAGCGCCCACACCGTCCTGGGAAACCCTGTCGACCTGACTCGAACCAATGATGATCGGTCCGATGATCGTTTTTTTTTTTTGTCGCTGGACACAACACGTGTCGTTGGAGAAATCCTTGGATTTGCTTAGAGCTTTGGGAAAACTGGTTACAGTTTTGTTTATCCGCCTTTTAGCATCACTCACTCACTGCACTTTGCCAGGCGGCGGTGGCGCTAGACCAATGCTGGGGACGAAGTAAATCCTTAGCAAATCAAGCAAATCTTGACCTGGTCGATGCTTCTTCATGTGTGCATTAATATGCGTCGATTGACAAAATTGCAGCGGGCGGCCTAAGGGAAATCCGCAACCGCTCGTGCTTGTTCTTGTCCGCGGATAGTATACATCATTCTTCCCTCGACCCTTGTACAGGCCGAGTTACAGCGTGGTACTTGCTTGAATCTGAGCGAACTTGGTCAAACATCCGGATGGTGTGCTGAGTTTGTCTTAATAGTCATCAGTTCCTGATATGGCCAACTCTTCGGTGGTCCCCTTATGCCACTGTGGCCTGCCGATCGATGGCGATGCGGGAGAACGTGCCGGAGAGACTGGCACCTGCCCCAGCAAGAATGTTTTAGACTTTCTCAAGTATCAATGGACTATATGAGACACATCAACAACTGAGGCTCTGCGATTTGACACCGCTTCTCACCATAAAATATGAGGTCTCGATCAACCAACAAAACTAAATAGACTCTGATTATCTCTCATTCACTCACATGGAAGTGGATGGCATATGATGGCATGGCCACTGCAATGACTTCACTGGTGGTGAACTCCACCACTTCCATGTGTGATGTGTTCGTGTGTGGTGAACTCCCCACAACGGCAGAGACGATGCCAGACCCAGAAATGGCCCTCATGGTGTGCCTACCGCACGCAGGGGCGGCGCGCGGATGATATTTCAGCAGCGCTGGGTGCTTCTCACTTCCTGTTCTGGCTGGTGGGCATTGCTTCCCATGCGCAGAAATCGTAGAGCTGATTGGTGGACATCCCTCCAGAAGCTCAGCTTCCACGCACCCGCCAGTGCACCGCCTTTTCGCACCCTTACCGCCACACGTGCATCGCCAAGGTTCCCCAGTCGCCTGAGGGCCGGGGCCCGGGCCGGTCCGCGGACGCACGGTGATCCACAGAAAACCCGGAGGCACTCCGCCTACACTGGGTCCGGGTGGTCAACCCCCGGGGACACATCTGGCGTCTTCAGTGTAGCCCCAAGAAGGTTCATACCCTCGATCAAATCAAGTAAAAACAATACCAGCCACGTCCTTCCTTCGAGGTTCTGAACGTCCACCTTTGTGATAAGAAATCAGTGGAATCCAAGTATGGAACAGAAAAGAAGTACCAGCAGTGACAAGACGGGGTGGTGTTTAGTCTCTAAATGAGTGGATAATAGGCCCCCCCTACCCTCCATTAAGCACCCCTTTGTGACTGCTGGCACAACTTCCTCAAGCAACAAAAGCACTATAGCACCACCCAAGGGTGGTATGATGGTTTTCTGAAATCCCTCTTGTTAGAACGGCTCGTTTGATTTGCTGGCTTCATCCATGAACAAACATCATCTTAAAATGATTGGAATCCGGGAATACATGGGAATACCAAAAGGAAAAGCACATACCTACTGAAAGTACAATCCTTGACACATCTTCACTACTCATGCACTCTGGACACCCTACTGAATTCTTCACCCTACTTACTGGGTGTGGTTTCTACAGTGCGTGTTGGGCTTCCTCAACACCTGAACCATTCACTGTCATGGGCTCCACGAGTTTGAAATGTGGTAAAAGCGCCCGTCCGACAGCGGGTCTCTTGGGCAAACAGCCAAACCGAGCGGGGGGGGAGTTGTTGGACGCCCTGCTGACGCTCGAGCGAAAGGGACGGGCGCACCCCCCTCTGGTGTAGATGTGGCGCAAAGAAGTTCCGGGACCCTGGTGCATGCCACACCCTTGTTTTGAAGAATGGCGTGTGCTTTTGTTGCAAGGGCTGTGTGTTCCAAAACCACCGCCTGATCTGTTCGGCAAGAGAACAAGTTGTTTGATGTTTTGCTGCCGATCCCCTTTCACGCAAAAAAGAACAACTGACGAGTCACGGTTGGTCGTTGGCTGCAAAGATCATGCCAGAGTTTGGGTAGAAGGCAATCTGGTTGACAACCTCATCCGGCTGGCCAGGATGAGTAGGTCTCCAGATTTGCACTTCAGAATTGTGGGTAGTAACAATATACCAATGGTTTAATGGAACATGAACATATTGTTGGACTGCTTGGACACCTGTCGAATCATCAATGTCATGCCGCATGCCCCAAACCCGCAGTTGTACACTTGCACCTCATCAAACCGTGAAAAAACACTCTGGGCTGTTCGTCTCATGTTTGCCTCAAATTTTGGATAAGAAACGTATAGATAGAGCCAGCAAATGCTCAGTGGCTAGTCGGACAATCAGGTGTCACGTGACCTTTGAACCAACGGCCCAACAGCATATATATATATATATAATCTTGGACAAACCAAGGCAAACAAAGGGCCAATGGACACACAACGAAATACAAGAGTCTCCTTATTTTGCGCCCACAAATACCGTATGTGGGTTCTGCATTCACGTGGTCAAAACAAAACTTCACGTCTTTAAACACAAAAGAGAACAGCAACCTCCTCGTGTGTACCCCTCAGTTCTTCATTTAGGTCTGTTTGTAGTGCGGAAACACCGTACGCAAAACGCTCAAACACCGAGAAACTTGTACGGCCGTCTCTGTCGGCCGTCTCCTGCGTCCGAGGTGCGTTCGGCGATTCCATCGAGGTCACCAAGCGTCCCGTGGTGGCGCCCCAGACCTCCGTCGTTCGACGAGACCCGCGGGAGACCGGCGGCCGTGGACTGACCGTTCGGACTGACCGAAGGGTTGGATGAGGTTGTGACCCTTTTTCCTCTTGGAGTTGTTTTGGGTTTTATATGGTTTTATACGTATCAATATGTTACATCCACAAGAAGCAAACTCAACAAATATCAATAACGAACAGTAACAACTGGTCATTAATTGTTCATTTATTTTGTCTCATGCGAATCCACAGAATTCAATCATGACACTTAGGAGGATTCCGTGGCAGGTGGAAAAATTACAGTTGGAGGATCAACATGTGTTGACTGAGCTCGTGAAGCTGGTCTCTGGTCAAACAACATGGCAACTTCAGAAACAAAGAAAAAGAGGCTTGGAGACTTGGAGAGAATCTCCAGAGTACTGTTTCGACTGTTGAACGGAGGCGACCAGGCGACCAAACGAACCACCTCTGGCCATCATGGCCTCGTGAAACCTTCCAGGTGTCATGTCCTTCAAACATGTCGGCACTCGTGCTTGATGAGCAACCGCTCGTTGGACGGGAGGGATGGTGGGGTTAACCACTTAGTACTCTCACAGATCTGGCTGATCATGAAGGCTTTCGACCCAGTGAATTGTGAAGGCTTATAGATCTTATACCCAGACCTTCCAGACACTCTATGGGACTGCCAATATGCCGCCCCATTGACCCCCCCTGGCACCACCCCTGGCCTGATCGGTATATGCCAGTCCCATTAATCGCGTCTGGGAAAGGAGCCCCTGATCCGACCCTCCACCCCAACCCAAACCCCTTCGCGCCCCTTCGCGCGCCTTGATGGACTTGGCGTCGGCCGAGGCCACGAGGAGGTCGGAGGACTCGGCACCGCGGCTGTGGAAGCACAGCGAGGTGATCTCGTAGTCGTTCCTTTGGCGCGGCGGCCGAAGACGCACCGGGGCGCAGAATGGTCAGCGTTTTTGGGTCCTCCACGCAGGGACTGCAATGAAAACTGCTCCAGCTCGGTGCTCCCTATAGAGGTGGTGCCCTTGCCAAAAAGGTGTGCGATGCCGATGCAGCATCCAGTTCTGCAATCCAGTGTCCCTGCCGGGTGAGAAAAAAAACACCAAAAGGCTCGATAAGAGGATGAACACACCAAAACGCCTTGGCCGTCCGTCCTTTCGAACGAACCGTCTTCCGCACCGCCGGGGTCCCGGTCCGTCTCCGGAGGTCCCCGTCTCCGGGTCGTGGTCGCGGCTCGTCCGAGCCGCATGTGGTCCCGCTCGGTGAGTGGACGACTGCTTCGCAAGTCGTAGACCCGCACCAAGCCCTGTCAGCGGTGGGGAGCCCTGGAGCGGTGGGTCCTTCCGCGGAAAGGGGGGGAAACTGAATGGGTGATTAAGTATGGTGAGGGGATGGGGCGGATGGAGTTGGAGTGGGGAGATAAAGAAGGTCAAACTCGCCATGGTTTTCGGGACGGTTTGAGGTTTTGATTCAATGTTTCAAACAGCCACCATCTATAAAGCCAATTGGATTTGAGAGTGCAATCCTGAAATATCTTCAGCTACACAGGGCCAATCCGAAATGATATTCTTTATGTTACCTTCATCCCGGCCACTTCTTGGCCATCGCTGTCCTCTCTTTTATTTTTACCACGTCCGCATCACAAAGCAACAGCCTCAGAGGTGCCGGCGACGAAGAACATGCCGTTCCCAGAGTAGGCGCAGCGGGTGACCTGTCACGTCTCTCAAGCGACCCGCTTTTTTTCACGACCGCAGCAAGCTACAAATGGATTCTTAGCTGGCAGTAAGCCATCGAATCTGCCACTGTAAGGTTGAGTGCTCAATTTTCACGTGACAGAGCTGATGTTGAGGTTCAGAACATGAAGGTCATCCACTGAAGCCAGAGAGTCTCAAGAATCTACAGGAACTTGGTACAAATATGTACACATATTCTGCATGATTACACATGCCAACAGGTCCAACAAGTGCTGGCTCATTCAGGATCACTCTCAAATCCAACAGTCCAACAGTCCAACAAGTGGATGATAGGATGTCAGGATCACTTTGTTTGCTTTTTTCTTAAGACATCGCCGCCTACACCAGCCCATGCGGCCCATGCGGCCGTTCGGGATTCGGCCCATCTGCAGGGCATTGATGCACTGATAGGCCCTGGGCCGATAGGCCCTGTGTGTCAGTAAAGAGAACGGCCCTGTATAGCTGCCACACTGTGATCCCTATTGTCCAACTTGTTTGTTCAATGTTCCAACTTGGCAACACATGGCATACTAGCTCGCAAACGCTGGGGCGCCAAGTGACTTGGTTGCATTTGGATCACACATGCTGGGAGCGGAAGTGGGTGGAAACCCAATGGCTGATCTGTTTGTGGGTCAAAACTACCTTGGTTGACCACAAAAAATGAACAGAATGGACGACCCTACAGGAGGTCAACCTGGTGAAAGGGGCTTAGGGGACCCACAGCCATCTGTCCAGGAAGCCTTTGAAGTTCCCCCGCTCGGCTGACAATCCAACCAACCGTTGACCCAGTCGGATCCGAAATCGGTTCAACGAGGGGGCATACGGCGCCTGAGCATCCTCGCCGTCGTGAACCTGTGCAACGTTGGGCGCCCACTTGCAGGCGCTTGATTCGCTGAAGAAAATCGGTTTGGAAGGTATATCATGCATACAATTGAAGGTCAATGCGAGTATTCATTCCTTGCCCAGGAAGAATTATATATTGAAGCTACCCATCTTTGTCTTCTTTTGACCTGCGGCTGCTTTGGCAACAAAAAGTAGGTTGGACTCCAGATTCATTGAAGTAAGGCGCTTGTAAAGGAAAGTAAACAGTACATACTGCTCTGGACATTGACTTGACTATATTTGCCTAGGCCGCAAAAGACTTTTCCTTAAATGATACCATTCACATCTTTGTGTGGATCAAACCACCAAAAGGCCTGAGAGACATAAGAAGACACTGGATGAAACCTGTCCACAAGAATGAACAACAACAACAACAACAACAACAACAACAGCAGCAGTTCAGGATCACATCTTCATTCAATGTAGACGCCAGATTAATACTCCCCCCTGAGGTTTCTCAATCCATGTCTGGGAGGGTGTTCTTAATCAAGAGTCTACATGACCAGCTGGGACCCGGCAATGTCGGCACGAATGGGAAGGTTTTTCAACCTGGAGCCCTGGTCCACCTAGCAAAACACCAGGTACGTGAAGCACAAAAAATATCCTGGTGCAATGACCTAGAGCCAGTCCTACCAGTCCCATCCCATGGACCGGAGTGTCTGGCTGGTTGGGATCGCCTTCAGCGACTGCAGCGGCTTGGGATCGCGCAGATCCCACGACTCCACTCGTCCAGCATCGCCGCAGCAGCTCACCACCGGCAAGCGTGGGTTCCTCGTGGAGCTATAGCAGATACGGAGAGGGTGGTGAGGTTAAACGATAAAAGACATGTGCTACGGGGAAAAACAAAAACACATGATAAAACATGTAACCTTTAGCTTGCGAGCTTTGGACAAGATTTACTAAGCAATCGTTTTTGGCGATAAAAACACCCTATCACTCTATAGAAAGTAGAAATGGCATGAGATGCTGCATCATACGAGCGAATGGTAGTTTGTGCTCTGGCGACCAGTCCAGTCTAGATGTCCTTTAGTAACTTTCCTATCTGAAAAAGGTCAGTCTGCAACCTTGGCCGCTCTCTCTCTCTCTCTCTCTCTTTCTCTCTCTTCGCAAAATTTGTCCCGATTCTTCCCGAAAACCGCCATAGACTCGATGACTCCAAGGTGCACAACGACTTCGTTGATCTCTTGAAGCTTCGAAGACTCCAAGGGCGTCAAGAAGACTCCCGCCTCCAAGTCCAGCCTCCCAGTCGCTCGAGACGATCGAGTGATGGACCAAATGTTAGGTGATTTTGAAGCACCGACCCAAGGGATGGTCAGGGGAGAGATCTGCCCCCGGAACCTCTTTTCCCTTCGAATTTAACCACCGGGGAGCCAACCCCAAATACAGATTTTGTCCAATCTGAGAGCGTGCACCATGCAACAGTTGGGATGCCGGGGCATGCCTGGATGTTGGAATCACTTGACATGTTCTCCTCTCTTTAGAACACACAGCCAAGCCGCCAAAGCCGCTCGCCACAGCCCTGATTCAATCAAATGGCTCAAAGCATCGGACACAATGGCTCAACAGGTACCAGGTACAGATGTTTTAATAGAAGACTATATAGAGAATCCAAAAACAACCTCTTGGAAACTTGGAAACAAAGAACAGTAACAACGAACCACGCACACCTCTCCATCCCATCCCACCGATGAGTCAGGCCTGTAGAGCGATGACGAGGAGCCGCCCACGAAGAGCGAGCAGGACTCGCTGTCGTAGCCCAGGCTCCGACCGCCTCTGCAGGTGATCCACCGCGGAGGTGGCGGGAGAGGAGAGAGGTTGGTGTGGAGTAAAAGCGGGAGAGGCTGGGAGGAAGAGGGTGGCATAAAGTGCGTGGCTTTTGGGGTGTTGGGGTTTGGCGACACGGGGTTGGGGTTGGCTTGAATTGTCTGTAGTATCTCGATTTCCATGGTTGGAACGTCTGAGTATTCAACTGAATCCCTGGTTGGAACTGGACCAACGCCTGATTCCAGTCCGGGCCGATTCACAGATGGCGTCGAGGTCAATGATGGTAGTTCAACCATGTTGTAGATGGAAACTTCCTTTAGGACCAAAATTCAATAAGAAGAGTGAATAAGAGATAGACCATCATATTTTTGATCATTAATCTTGGAGCCAACAAATCCACCTGGACCCATCAAGCTCCTTTTCTCAGGCTCCAGGCTCCCGCTACGCTGGGCGGCCCGGCACTTGGGCACTCGCATGCGATGATGGCGCCCGTACTGTGAATGGAACTCCAAGTTCCGGTCGCCCAAGAGCATGACCTGGGAGGAGTTGGCCTTCGCCACGGTGCCACGGCGAAGCAGATTGGATGTTAAACATTGGATAGGGAATTGGGACAATGAATGTCAATAAATTATGCATTAAGTCGTGTGTATATAAAATATATAGATTCACATATATATGAAATAACTATGACATATATGACTATAAAAAAAAATATCATGAAGTATCAGGCAAACCAATTAGCGTCTTGTTATGCGATCCCTTGGATGGAGAAACCTCCCGAATCCCAGCAGCTGAGGCGGGCCTCTCGGCCAGAAAAAAAACTCCAGGGATACTCAGGGTGTCTGGTGAAAAGACCCTCCGATTTGGATTGGATGAACAGGACCATCTACAGGGTGTTCCCATGCTTTTCACCGCCCCAATACTACGGTTTATCTGAAAGACGTCTGGGATCCAAATACTGATCCATCCAAAAGCGAAAACTCATGACCCATGGAATGGAGGCCAATGAAGGTGGACTAGCAACTGCGCGTGTTGACCAAATCGCGACGTGATGACCAACTGCTGGCTCCCACCAGGGCCGTTTTTCTAGCAAATAACCGGTATCCTGCCATGCCATGCGGCAAATTTCTTCCAGTCATCGGACAACAGGAGCAAGTCCACGACCTCCGAATCCAAGCCGCCTCGGACGTGGCACCTCGTCACCGATGCCTCCAATGGCAGCTTCTGTGAACAAAATGGTCTAAACACTTTCATGATATGCTCGGTGTGTAGGTGCACACATCCATGCATGTAAAGGGCTTAACAGCTAAAGTGTCCAAACAATATCAATATCATTCAATATCCTTACAGAAGCGGTAACCCCTCTACAAGCCGGTGTTCTTGCGTTCCGTGAAGCAGCTCCTTTCTGTAACACTCATCTCAATAAACTGTGCCCACATACTACGTACTTTAACCGGCTGCGACCACTTCAAATCCCCTAATGAGTTACCAGGGTGCACCCTTGCCTTGCTTGGTAAAATGAACCTCACCACAGGCAGCCCCTACACCCAACATCACCCAACCAGCTGTCACTACTCCATGTCGCTTCTTTGCTGTCATCCCTGTTATGACCGGCCCCTGCCGCAGTGCGCACGGCAAAAACGCCGCTCGGCGGCGCGAGCATTTCATGCCCAGCTCTTTGAGGTCGAAGATGCGGATCTCCTGGGGGCGACGGGACCGTCGGGGGAACGTCTTTGAGCTTCAAATGACGCATAGTCCGCATAGTAGATCAATGTATAATATATATATATATATGTCCCGTGTATGGGCCCCCAATAAACACAAAGAAATAATGGCCTGATGCTGTTTGACAACACTTTGTTGGATTCGAGAACAGGGAGAGAAAGAACCTTGAAGAGCTTTTCATTGCGGCTTGAAAAATGAATTCATGAATTCACCATTCACCATGTCCTTCCCTCACTTGAGTCAATACCGGCGTCATCGCCTCCACCTCAGGAGACCTGAAACCTGCGTTTCTTCGAGCCGGACACCGAGCAGGATGAGGTCCTCTCTTACTCAAAAGGCCAACCTAAAAACATCTATTTCAATCCAAACCATTCAGCCACCCAGCCGAATTCAGCCGGTCTTTCCATCACCCAACAACCCCAATCCGCGACCAAACTCGGCCGCGGGAGGATGCCGGCTCCGGCGCATAGATGCCGCTGGCTACCACGTGCTGGCCGTCGCCGCTGACGCGCACGCGCGAGGAGGCCACGTTGAACTCGAAATCCTGGCGCCGGCAGCGCCGCGGAGAGCTTAGTGTGCCGTGGAGCTGCGAGTTGCAGTGGGTTTCAGCAAAGAAGCGGGAAGGAGTTCGTCATGGTAGCTGCAAGTTGGGTTATACCTCCATTTTCTTAGTTTTTCAGCAAACTTTCCATGTGGATGAAATCTGGGTGAGTGAGCTTGCACGGATGTTTTAAACATATCAAAAAATAACTACAACTCGCAACTCGCCGCTGGGATACTAAAACACAACTAGAACCTGTACAAAGCTCCGGCGGTGGTTGCTATGGATTCAATCTCAAGTCGGGGATGGACCCTCTTGGAACAAGACCAAGTGCTTGGAACCTGTGATAGTCAAGAATTCTTTGTGCGAAGAGGTCCACAAGTGTGAATTCCTGTCATCCTTTCAATCTCCACACGTAAAACTTCCCCACCATGTAACACCTAAAGTGGTTTCTTCATGTTTCTTCAAAGTATATGTTTTATAGCAAGGAACCGTGTTTCTGGTGTTCAGTATGTGTTTTTGTCATCCCAAACCATGGATCAAGCGGAACACCTTGGATCGACGTCGCGTTCGCGCCTGGATCAAGTCAATTCGTTTCTTGAAGTCCTGCCGCCGAAGCACCGATGGAAGCGCCGAAGCACCGACGCCGTTGCTTCGGTGAGGCAGTACGACCGCGATGTGACAAAGCTAGACATGTGCACTGTTGCTTAAAGTGGATCAAACTGGAAGAACTAGGTCATCGGCAACATCAGAAGCCAGAAGCTGGTTGCCGCAATGGACACCCGATTGTGGAGGCCGCCCTCGGTCTGTCTGGCGGGGGTTCCAGACTATAGAGGGTGAAAGCACTAAACAAACCAACAAACATAAACGAACTGAAGTCTTGATCCGTTGTAAGTTTCACAGGAAACCCGATGGAAGACCATTCCACTTGGATAGCCAAAGTGGCTCATAGAGGGGATCCTCTTTGTGAGTTGGACCACGACCCTTGCTGCACCGTCTGGTTTTCTCACAGTTTTTAGTGTTTCTATCGTGTGTTGTCTCTCTTTGGGGTACGTACCACTTCTACGCTACACTACCTGCTTCGGGTGGAATCAAAGAACATCCAGAGATCTGCAAGTTGGTGATGCAGTACCTGGGGCGAGATTCCTTGGACCATGCACGCCAAACGACCCTGTTGGCTGAGCTTCGCAAGGATCACTGAAAGAAAAGAGGAAAAGAACCGCTTCACTTGCAATTAGCAATCCAAAACATCATGTTTCCTAATTTTGGAACACAAAGAACTTCAATGCAGTCATGTGCAGTCATGTGCACAGCACTACAGCACCATGTTCAAGAAAACAATCATCATGGGGTCTGGAACCCATGTAGTTGTCTGATCTGGTGGCCAAAAACCCGGCTTGATGGGAGAACCAAACCGATGTTTTTCGTCAAAAAGGCTTTCGCAGCGCGGCTTGGTGCTCGCCAGCGCCTGGCTTTGGATCCGCACTCTCAGTTGGACCCACACATTTGATGTTGACGATGGGTAGACGGAGATGGCTAGACCCCCCCCCCGGGTCGGTGCCCGTCCTCGTTCTTGCGGAGGGACCTGACCGAGCGGATGGTGAAGGGTGGAGGGAAAAGCTTCAGTGGCGGAACGCGATGGCAGGCGATGGCCTGAGTGAGTCGAAAGCAATGGAGCAATAAGAAACAGATCATATGGAACATAAGATATGATCAGATCATAATCATTAGATTTTCAGATTCCTTCCGATGTCTACTTTGATTGGACTTGCTTGGAGGAAGGTCTGTAAGGTCCGCATCTTCTCCTGCCGGGTGGATATCCCAAACATAAACCAATTGTTTGGCGTCCACCTCTGAAAGACCTCTGCCGGGCTCTGCCGACCCGGACGTTTTCTTCAAGCATCAATTGGTTTGCTTCTTGGGGGCTTCCTCACAAGGTGTGATCTGAAGAGTTGAGAGTGATCTGAATTTGCTTCGCCCACCTTTCGCCGCACGAGGCATGCGCCCGCTCGTGCTCGCTCTCGTGGGAACTGGCTCCGAAAAAAATCCCCTGCTGAGCCGAGCTCCTCAAAGTCACTGAATCTCAATAGTGTCAGCATGTGTCAGCCCTGAATCATGCCATTTTCTACTTGACTCAGCCGTATTGGTCTAGCCAACAGCCTATGAATCATACCCAAAACAATTACGAAGTCCGAGCAAATTGTTTAAGAACCCTAAGTATAGCTACAGTACTATGTAAAAAATATATAATACGTCATGCGTTATTGCGTATGGCGTGTTTGGCGGTGTGTTTGGTGGCGAAGTTCCACTTGAGGCAGGCAAGGCTGCAAGCTCTCTTCCCCAACCCCGCCTCCCCAAACCAGTCTCCCCTCCCCTCTTTCCGCCACCAAGGTGCTGGTTGTTCTTTTTGGCCTCCGCAAACCATTGGGGCAACGACTTCCCAGCGGAGAGGTTGTAGACCTCTGCAACATGGCTGGATTCGATTCCGATCAGTCCAAGAGATGGACAGAGAAGACTCGTGAGATCTTCAAGCAGTGGAAGCAGGATGGTCCTGGTGCATCAAGCCCTGGAGAGAGAGCAGAAGCTTGGATAACTCAACTCACAACACCAGCAGGGTGAACTTCTTGCCGCTCAGACAAAAAGAAGCGCCCTCCAACAGGTCTCCTCGTTCCAGTCAGGTTGTTGGGCCCAGTGTTTGGGAGCTCAATTGGTCACCTGTTTTCGTTGGGTGCCAGAGCTCAGCGTCGACACCTCAGTTTTGCCGAGATCATCGTGTCCAACTGCTTATATCCCTGAAGACTTAAAAACACATTGTTTAATCAAAGACACTGTATCACACAGTGGTTTGTAGTGGAAACAGTTCTTCGATCTTTTAGAAATAACATCTTTCAAGGGTCTATGCATGGAATATTTTCCAAATACGATGTACAGTATGTCTTCTATGATCTTCCCTTCAAGCCAATGGAAAATCCCTCTCAAGAAGCTTTTTGAGGGTCACCCAGGACATTTTCAATCATCCGCGTTGACCGCCCGGAGCACCGCATTGACCGCCCACCTTGACGTCATTGAACTCAGTGACCTGTTGGACGGTGGACCGCGCCCGTCTCGCGGGCGAGTCGACTGATGAATCAAGCATCACATACCTAGCACTTCCAACGAGAGCCCTGTCTGGAGACCTGTAAGTAGGGTAGGGTAGTCTATTGGACACCCAGACAGGATGACCCTGGTAATAATTGTTTCATGTTTGTATATAATGGGGCAATTGAAATCATATACGTCCATGGATTTCTCTGCTTCCGCTGATTCCACTGGTCGTTGGAGACGCAACCTGAAAAAAACATGCGACATCGGAGCTCGAAACATCCAAGCACCACCTTCTGGGGCAACCCTTAAAAACACACACACATCAAAAGGGTGCACTAGTACACGAAAGGACCCACTAGTATCATGAAAGTGGAACATCGAACAGTTGGCGGCGAAAAACCCCGGACCACTGGAACAAGAAGGGGAGTTTTCCACTGAAAAAACAGCGTGAGTGGGAGTGTACTACGTCATTTTCACACAGAGGACTCGGAGATTGTTCCGCTCCATCGATGGCCCAAGGGCGTCGACTCGGAGACGCCACGAACGGAGCCGGACTCGACTGCCCGGGCGCTCCGGACGGAAGGGACGCCTGACATCGTGTGGAAGGGACAAGATCTTTGACTGATGTCAATCAATGACAAGGGATGACAAGAGTGACCTACATAGAGAGGGTATCGGATACCCCAAATCGAAGCATCATGTTGTGGCCAATTGTATCGGCTAGTTCGCGTGGTATCAAAATGAACTCTGATTTGCTTTTCATCAGCATGAGTCCTAAAACACCTCATCCACCAACAATGAACAATTATAAAAACAACAAAATAGCAACTTAAACAACTTCAGCATCAGACATCAAAAGCAACATTTAAAAAAAACACAAAAACACACAATAAACAAAATCAAACATCAACATTGACATGGATCCACATCCTTTCACCCTCCTCCGATCCTCACACCCCATCCGTGAACCCCACACCTGCATCACCGGTGCGACCCATCCATCGCAGTTTTCTCGCCCGGAGGAGTTTGGGTCAACTGTCCGGTGGGAAGGAGTTCGTTCCGTTTGAGGATAGCTATTTGTACATAGCTGGACTGCTGCGTGGTTTTTTGATTGAGTTCCAAAATAGTGCATATAGTTAGTTGGGGACATCGTGTTGTCTTTTTTGCAAAAAGGCAGCTCTAAGAAGCTCCGTTCTTGGAAACGAAACACCAGAGCTAGGTTGTTTTTTTTGGCAAACTGTTGATCTAAACTGGAGGAGCCCCACTTGGGAGCGTTGGGTCACCTGAAATCACCTCAAACCCTGATGGATTTCCGAGTGATCACTCCATCACTCGGAAATGGTTCCATTGTGCAGGGAGATAGTTTGGCGATGCACATGGAAGAATCTCTTCACTCCCAAACGCTCCGATGGGACTGCCATATGCCAGGGGGATCAATGGGGCGGCATATCCATCTCCCATGAGTCGTGTATGGGACTTGTATTCCCTGCCACGGCTCTCCGTTTTCGCATCGATCGGCCCTCAAGAAGCGCCGCGGATCGATGGCTAGCTGCGAGGAACGGACCGGTCGCAGCGAGGAGCGAGTCGCACCGACAACTGCACCGGCACGTGAGGAGTGTTCCACTCGTTGGTTCTGCCGAAGTAGATTGAACCTTTGATTCACTGGATCACGTGACTCAGCAACTCATTGAAACTTAAGGTCGTTTCACCACTACGTCACTACGCCCCAAAAACGACATAGGTCATTGTGTGCATAACGACGCCAAACGACGCCGCAGACGTCTACTTCTGCCGTCCTTCCGACCCGCAAACTTGGTCAGTGCACCAACCTCGCGGATGAGGGGAAGTTCCGAACTCGATCAGCAAACATCCGCAGTGACCCCGAACATGGCATCAATCTGTCTGCATCATCCTTTAGACTCTAGACGAGATGTATACCATTGTATACCCACATTTCGGTCCTGTGACGTCGGATTTTTGTCCGCTTTTTTCTTAATCGGCCGCATGGTCGCAGGATTCCTTCCGGGTTGCCTCTTCCAGCATCGTCGGCCAATCCCATCCGGTCACTGCTCCAGCATCGGCACGACTGGGCGAAGGTGAACTGGTTGCGATGCATCGTGCAGAAAATGCCTTCGTGCGAACTGTAGGAAATGCCTTCGTTTGTGTGGCCGATACATGCCTTCGTATCTTCTCTCCATACGCAGAATGGCAGCATATGGCAGCTCTAGTCATCCTCCGAAGTGCCAGTGGAGCCCTGTGCTTTGCACCCTCTTCTCCTGGAATTGGCGGCAAAACAGCAAAAACACCGTAAAGGCTATGGGCGAACATACTGACATATCCTGAGAATCACAAACGTGCCAACTCTTCTCAAAAAGCTATGGGCGCGCATCTTCCCAGTCCTTCCTTTCTCACCTTCTGCATCGCGTCTCGACACTGCCCTCACCGCGCGAACCAGGCAGAAGCCGGAGCAGCGCTCAGCAAAGCAGCGGCTGCCGCAGTGTGCCTTGGTTGGGCCAAGACTGGTCTCGGAACACTTGGAGAAGCCTCTTGATGCTTCACAAAAACAAGCATCCACAGAGCACTATGAATCCGTCCGATAGACATTGAATCTCTTGCAAGATTCGATGATTTCAATGTCTTTTGTTCGACCCACAAGATGGCTCCCCAGCAAATCACATCCTTGCCCGAGGTGCCTTTTTGTAGGAAAATACCTTATCGTTCGTGGTGTTGCTTTACTCCCCCAGCTGCGTCTCAGAGTGATCCCGGGTGAAAACTGGGACCCACGGCATCGCCCGGCATTGCGCCACCGACCGCCTTTCGAAACCAACAAAAACACCCGTTCAAACGTGCGAACGGTGTTTTTGCTTTTTGTTCCGGGCCGGTGGAGAAGTGGCTGGGAGAAACCACATCAACATGTCTGAATGTTTTACACCTGACAAATTGAGGAAGTGTTGGGACACATTGAAAGGGGGGCTAACGTATTCATTGAACACTTCCTTCAACACAGAAACAGAACTTCTGAAAAGCCTCCAATCCTTTGTCAAAATGGTGTTGCGCATACCCTCTGGAACCTTGACTTAAGTCATCAATAAAAACCCTTCGTATTATCATATAAGGAAACCGTTTCAAAGCACTGAGTCCTTGGGACATCCAAGGTTCGGAAAGTTCCTTTCAGCTTCCACACTCTTCCCTGCTGAGGTGGCGTCCACCGACGCTCCTCCCATGCGGCTCCGTTCGGCTCAGCTTCCGTGCTGAGGATTTCAGTTCGTTCCGGTGAGATGTGAGGAAGACAACCTAGACTAGCCTCCCACAAATCCCCTTCTCACCACGGAATGAGACCTTGCAGCCAAACACACAGCCAAATATGTAGCATATTGTAAGACCAACATGTTGCCTCATGATGGATTATGTTGCTTCATGCAGCGTCTTGGCGTCTTGGGTCGGATGTCATTGCTGAGACTAACTCGAGTTATCAATTCACAAAGCCCAAAGCCATTTTGCCGTCTGCGGACCATCAGATTTGAAGACCCAGATTGGCAGATCAAACGGCAGGAACGAGTTTGGAACATCTGAGTCCATCTCCCCGTATTGTATCTCTCAAGACCCGTGGGATTCCACTATCAAGTAGAAAGAGTGCTTGAATGGCGCTCCAAGGCAACTGCAAATCCTGATCTTTTGGCATGCTGTGGTATCTAATGTAGACTGTGTGACTGTTGATTGAATTAAAAAAGACTTTTGGAGATGTAAAACCATTCTGGTAGTGGGGAGTATGAATCAACAGTCAACTTTATACATGGTCCAGTCTTCGCTCCTCCACCAAGGCCGGCGACGTCCACGACCGCGGCGTAGCTGATGACCGGTGACGCCGACGGGTAGCTGCCGTAGAACTTGGTGCCTGGCTTCGGCGTTCTTCGACCTTTTCGGTCGCCACGAACGGAGAGGCAGGGACAACGGTCATGCCTGGTGTTTGCGTCGTCTCTGTGCATCGAAAAGCCACATAGAAACATGGCTTCTTTGGGGAACCCCCACTTTTTAGGCCTTTTGGTAAATTGAAATCCTCTACCTGTGAACCAGGTCCATAAAACGGGGTCCAGCCTTGAGGCAGATCTTGTGCCACTAATCACTCTCCAAACACCAGCGATGGACTTCTACTCCGTCTCCCCAAACAGTCTTCATGCAGATCGCGCTTTCCTCCGATCGCGTGCCTCCCGGCAGCGAGGGCATGTAGTACCTAGGACCACGAGTTGCCCCGACCCGACGAGGTCCGTAGTGCCGAGGTCCCGCTCGTCGACGAAGGGTGGGCGAAGTGCTGAACACCCGATGTGGGAGAGATCTGATGGTGTTCCCTCCACCTGCTCCCTCCACAGTCTTCATGCGTGCGACTCCTAGCTTCATAGCGCTACGAACGCTACAAAGCAACGGTTCAAATATCATCTTGATGGTACAATCAGTGAAGTATCCAACAGGTTTCACGCAATGCCCAAGAAAAGGACGGAAACCAAGTTGCCAAGTTCAATCAACATGTCACATGTTTCAAGCAAAGGCCATCAAACCGTTCTGCGCTCTCTGCTTTATGCACGGAACATGTTGACTTATGTTGTTGAAATGACCCACGACTCGTCCGGGACCCTCGCTGACCAAGCCACACGTCTCTGGTCCCCGTCGACCAGCTGCGCGGGTGTCCACGCTCGCCCTGCGGGCCGAGCGCCTCGCTGGCGCTGTCGGCGGAGGCTTTGGCCGCCAGGGCGGCGGTGTGGTAGAGCGGGAAGTAGCCGTCCAGAGTGAAGGGAGCCACCTGAGAGCACAAAAACATTGCGGTGATTTGGTGGCTGAAGACTTAGATTATCTTACATATTTTCATACAGTTTCATGAGTTCGGTGTTATGTGTACAGGCACCCTACATGCTCCTATAGAGCTAACCCTTTGGAACTCGGTTGTTGCTTGAGATCTGTCGACTACCTGTGGACCTGTACTTGGGGTCTCAGGGTGCACCATCCGGGATGTCGGTGTTGCGCGGTGCGTGAATGTCCGAGGTTTCCGGCGGAATGTTGAGGAACGAATTGGAAGTTTGCGACTATGCCAATCAAACAATCAGGAATCTATAAAGCACAAAAGTTTTGCTACACTCGCTGCTCACCAGGAAAAACACCTCAACGTCACAGGTTGCTGGTATCTGACCATATCCACGGCACGTAGTCGCCCAAATAGAGGCTCACAGCATCCGAGGGCATCCACAAGAGTCGATCCTCGCCAGTCAACCACAGATTTTGTTCAGTGGAGGAGTCAACCAAGTTTACTTGAAGACCCTACTTTTTTTTTGCGCAGCCCGGGTGTTGATCATACTTTGCTTGTGTCCTTACCAACTCCTCCATCGTCATCATCAGCATCATCATCATCATCACCATCATCATCATCGTTCATGGGCTCTTAGACCTTCATCAGTGCACTTGGGAGTTCATGTAAATACCTTCCCTGAAAGAGAAACGTTCCTGTATTCAATTGGAACTCAACTCAAATGCTTCAAATGAATCCTTTCTAGAACGAATCCCTTGTTTGTCAGAAGAGACCCTGGATGAATGATCGAACTCATTGATCATTGACAATGGACTCCCCACTCGGGACTCTAAAGGCTTAAATCCCCAGTGCTTGAAGAGGGCAAATACACAAAACAAACAGAAATAACGCAAACGCGTCAAACACTCATGTCAGCCAAGAGTTATCAGGCTGACGAGTTAACGGTGCTATATCTTCAATCATTTCAGGCAGGAGTTCAAGCAACTGTTCCACTGGCTAACCATGCCCCCGCCCCATGTCCCCGATGTGCCCAGGGGCTGCCGGCGCTTGGCTCCACACGCCTGGGGCGCCGTAGTTGGAGCCCGGGCCGACGGAGAAGGCGCTGCCAGTGCCACCTGCTTCCGTGGAGGCCAGTTGGGCGGCGGCCTCTGGCGACGTCGGCAGCGCTGATTTGGTGAGCCCATCAGAAGGAACCAAAGCTTAGCTGAATTAAGCTATACTGTTTTTTTCCTTTTTCTGTTTTCTTTGTTTCTAATAGTGGGCTCCAACCTACTAGCGATGGCCTCCAACCTACAGGAGCCAAATCCTCACTTCCGATGGATGATGATAGAAGCTTCTGCCTGCTGATTGGAGAAGCCTCTACTATCACAGGGGGATGTGATAAGACTCTAAGGTCGAAAACTTCTGACAGCTCATTTCCATGTTGCTACCTTTCCCCCTTCGAGTTCTGGCGACCTTGACAAAGATGTTCCTCCTACACCAAACGCAGCGTTCATTTTGGGATGATCGCAGCTTCTCTTACTCTCATGTCCAGCTCGTCCAGTCGAAGTGATCGGCCCGCCTTTTTACGGTGCCGCTAAGCCGGGGGTGAAAAAGAACGATGCTCCTGAAGCCAATGGTTCTGTTCGGTTCTTTTCGGATTTTCGGATCCGAACTTTCTTCATGGCCCCGACCAGATGATGGAGTTCAACACCCAACCTCTCTGTAGCGGTCGCTCCAGATCCGCTCCAGATCCACTGTTGGAAGGTCGGTCTTGAACAGCGAAGGACATTGGTGGACGGACCGAACATGGTGCGACTGATCAGGCTGCCACATGTGGACTCCAAGCTGTAGCTGACGCATTCATGTTTATACTTCGAGTGATCAAGCATTGACCTACAGTATCCATATGGAACAAGCAAGAAAAAAGGAGGTCAAAGTCTGCTTCCTTCTAGGCAAGAACGGTCCTTTCCAAGGCCCCCACCAACCTCATGAGTATGTTGACTATTTTTTGTATAGGTTCCTATTTCAAAATACCAGAAAGCATCTACGTCCAGCAACTGATTGAATTCTGAGACTCACGTACTCCCGTGAACCTATCAAACCAGTGTGCGTTTGGTTCCTCTCTGATCAACAATCTGCAAAACGAGTTCTTCTTATTTCTTCCAAACAAACATGCAAACATGTCCAGATCCTAATGTAAACACATTGAAACATTGAAATATGCATGGAAATACACACTCTAAAACATGCATTTGAGGATACTGGTTCTCTTTGGTCTTCATCCCAAAACGCGACAGGCGCGCGCGGACGCCCGGCCTCAGTCTCGTAGAGCGGGAAATAGCCATCCAAATCGAAGGGCTGAGCGTACCTCACCGCCAAAACAGCCAGTCGAGTGGACCTTTTTTCGGAAACGTTCTGAGAGCTCGTGGAACGTGTGATGAGCGAGGACAATTTTGGACCATGTGCAGGATGTGTTGACAATTTGCATGGCCTGCAAACAGTGTGATTTTCTCCTTTGTGTGACCTTTGTTTGGGAGGTTCGACCGGTTAACTCGCTTCTGGGTATGCTTTCTCAACAAAAAAAGACACGGGCAGCTTCTTCCGTGATGCTGCAAATGGAGGTCGGTGAAACATTCGGACGGCAGGGAGGTTTTCGCATCTGGACTAGTGCAAATTGGATGGCAATGTTCACAGATTCCAATCTATAGAATGGTCGATTTGGGTGAGTTAGATCTCCAATTCCGGGCACTGACACTACGGTTTTCTACAAATCACCAATCCTTGGCTGAATTAACCCAAATCTGGGGCCCTAGCGATGTTGGGTCCCTCAAACAGAAACAAAATTGTTCACAGGCTCATTCCCAAGAAGGGAACCAACTTCGACACCATTCTTCTCCTGGAATTCCAAGGTTCAAGGTTTTGCTTAGTCTTGAGAATACCTACGATCTCACCTGCTATCTGGAATCCTTGCAATTCCAGCACGAAACCTGATAAAAACTGCCCAAAGCACAACAACCTCATTGAAGCTTTGAGTGCTCACTCTGATCCAAAAAATAACTTGTGGCACGGTCCACTGTGCACAACCCCAAAGCAATGAAACCTGCTTCCCACCTGCGAATGATGCTCCTGCATGCTCCTGCGTTCATCTGCAAATGTTGGCAACAAGAAAAGGACAAAAACCGACGACTCAGCTGGGTGGGCAAAGCCAAGGACAGCAACCTCAGCTGTGCGTTGCGTGGAACTCCGATCGACTCCGATTCGCCAGGTCACAGGCTTCGGTCGGCATGGCTGGGCCCTGGCATGAAGTAGATGACCCCATTGTCATCGCCTTAGGTGGTCTGTTCTATCACCGACAAAATCACAAAGATAAAATGGAACACTTCAGGACAACACACACACAAACACATCTTGTTCATGACCATGGGAGGCTTTAGAGTGCGAATTGCTCTCTTATGAACACAGTGGACATGTATGGCCGTGAACAAACAAAAAAACACAGTCTTGACCAAGTCTTCCTGCACCACTTGAAAGCAACAACAGGATACAAAGAACCTCGATGTCGCTCCAAAAATCCGGCGGACTGGGTCTTCTTTGGCGGTGCCTCTGCAAGATGTACTGGACCAAAAAGCCAAGCGCGACCGGCACGAAATCTCCAGGTCACTCA
Source organism: Durusdinium trenchii (assembly GCA_963970005.1). NCBI lineage: Eukaryota > Dinophyceae > Suessiales > Symbiodiniaceae > Durusdinium > Durusdinium trenchii. Next base: position 179,639 of record CAXAMN010028950.1, on the reverse strand, counting down.
TGGTGTGAACAGATCCATCGCGGCTCTGGGAACTGGCCTGATGCAGATGAGGTGGGGGCAGGGGTTGCACCTCCATCTTTCGATCTGGAGAAAAAGAAGAAGAACAACTAGGAACCATTACCAGTAACAGTGGATGCCTTGGGTCTATTTCAGTACCCGTAACAGTGGATGATGATGGATGATGCTGGTTAGTAGAGGCCTTTGTCTAAAGTAGTGATAATTGTTTACCAACTGTTAGAGGTAATAGGACACCCCCAATATATGTATGCTGTTAAAAAGTGTACCAATGCTATGGAAGGCTGGAAGAACGAGGGGGCCACGGTCAAAAAAGCAGCCACATGCTTGGAGGTCAAAATGTAGACCGGAGTCTGAATGGAGCACCGTGATGTTTACTGGGTTTAGTTTGGACCGATGCTTGAATGATGCACCATGATGCTTCTAAAGCCTAAGGGCTTAACATGCAATGTAGACATCATCAGCATCTGCCAAAATGTCACGAAATCCCGAACATCTTGATTTCCCAACTTAGATTGGCTGGCATTGCCAGATTTGAAATCCGAACCCGACAAACACCACTGGGGCCTGGCAAAGCCAGAACAGCATGCAGTCATCCACTAAGGCAAAATCCTTTCCACACCGTCCCGCTTGCTTCACCTGTCGCGTGCTTACAATTCTCTGCAAAGCAGCTCGCCTAGTCCTAAGCCCCCCCTCACCGCCTGTCGAAAAACAATGCTGCACACACACACACATCCACTGCGGCCCACGCTATACCTATACTCGCACTTGCGCCACTCGGGCTCTCCGCGCTACTCGGGCTCCCCGGCACCTCGTCTTCGCTTAAGAAGATCTCCACGCCCTCCTTGTACGTGGCGCCGGCGACCGTCACGTCGGGCGCCGGCGCGCTGCGCCGCTCCACAGTGGGGGCGCTGCGCCAGGCGTCGTGGGCGGCGAGGCGGACCTGGGCATCCGCTGAACTCGGCAGAAGATAAAGACCTGGGGAAAAAAAAAACACACAAAACATGGGGTGGCGTACATTGATGTGTGCATTGTTTTTTCAGGCGCGGACTAAGGACCATGGCTCCGAGAAAAGATGTTCTTCGGAATCAGGAGACGCAGCAAGATCATGTCTATTTCAAGACAATTTCAAACAAGTTATGAGATGGCGTGAGCCATGGGGCAAATTCGAATCGAAAATGCCAAATTAACGTGGCACCCATTCCGAATCTCCCGCCCTCAGCTCTCAACGCCACGCATTTTTACACAGATTCGGTTCCGCCAAGCCACACATGCTGGACGAGAGATCTCTAGAATTCCTTGTGAAGTGGACGTGGTCTCTTCCAACGTCAGCCTAGTGCGGCTAGACGTGGTCTCTCCAGCATGCGATCCTATAAGGCTTTTTTGCTATAGCCGATGCTATAATTAATATAGTGCTAGAAAAGAAGCTAAAGCAGCTTAACCAAGTACAATTTTCTTGAACACTCTATAAGTGTCTGTGAACAAATACTTGTCTGTCTTCAGAGTGAACAAAAAAAGAACACTCGAAATGCCTGCCGATGTCTGATTTGCTACCGCCAGCTGCAGACGTCCGCTTCGGCCGGAACCGGCCTTCCCTATCTTTGGTATGGTCGGTGCAAGACTTATAGCATCTGCTCTTAGTGACGTTCGAAATATATTTATATATATATATAGATGGAACCGATTTCCATTGCATGTTGCAAGGCAAGGGATGTGACTTTTCTATCTATTTGAGGGTCTAAGAGTCTCTTGTGTAGTCTACAAACATAGAATCTGCCAGTATTGACAGCCGCATACTTTCCGCTGAACAAAACCAAACCCTGGAGGGACATATTTCACCCCACTTCCAAGTTGGAGAAATAATTTGTATTGTGTGTGTTATCTATACATACAAACTCTCGGTGGCTTCAAGATGTTTTATATAATACTCAGATGGACTCAGTGATAACAAAAATATAACGGACAAGAAACACAGGGGTTCTCCAACGGATCGCCGAAGACTCGAGTTCCATCCCAGTCGCCGAAGATCGCAACCGTGGGAGTACACATGTCCTCGGAAGCTCGGCGTCTCCGGAATGAGTGGGAGGAAGCTCGGAAGGCTCGGCGTAACCGTGGGCGCCGGTGTATCTCGGAAATAGCTTGAGAAGCGACACACTATATAATAGCAACATCATGCAACACCTATAGCAAAACCTTGGAAGGGAAACAAGAAATCGTGTTTAGTTGTTTGATGACAAACTAAACTTGATTGCTCATCCCACAAGAAAGCACTACAAACGCAGGAGTCCGCAAAAGCAAGGATTATGGTTTTCGTGGAGTTCCATTCTGTAACCTGTACTTTTCACATACTTTCGACTTTCGACTGTTACAAACCAGCAGAGTCATTAGAGTCATTTGCCCCAAAAGCCGGATGATCTCACCATTCTCAAGTTGGCCATGACAAGTGGACCACTCGCAGCGCACCTGTTTGACTTTGAAATCCAAGGATCAAAAACGTGCGTTCGCTTTGTGAAACTGATTCCACCTCTCCAACTACATCCAGTTACGAAACTCTTGGCAATATGACATTGCCTTTTAAGAGACCGGAGGAGACTGGCAGGATGTTCTGCTAAGATCGTCAGATCTGAGAGAGGCTCAAACCCAGGGGGTGCCCGACCATGACCAGCCATGGGTGCCCGACCACTCGAGCGACCAGTCGTCCGTAGACGACGCCCTGAGTTGGATGGATGGTTGGACGATCACCGTTTGATGTACACGGATGTTGTCCGTAAAAGACTATCACTATGCAAAAAAAAACACCTTCCACAAGATCATGTGAGCGAGCAGAGGGGCAAGAGTAATCTCTAAAAGCATCTAAAAGCTCTGATTCCACCAACCTGGCTTGTTCACAAAGTGTTGCACCTCAAACATCCTTCCGAAGCGTTCCGAAACAATGAGTGTGAACGTTCTATGCTTCAACAATCTTCAACACGTCCAACTTCGACAAGCGGAATTCATCACATCTGGATCCACCTCCCTCAGAAGGTTTGAGTACCCACAATAGACAGTATGTCGCCCCTCCAAGTCGTGCTTACCGCTTGCAATACAATTTGTTCCTCATATTGAGCGGCCTACATGACATGCTCATTGGAGCCAGCATAAAAGCCAACATGTTTCACCCGCCTGGAGCAACGAGTCCTCCCTTTTTCACGACTCGGCCCAGTGTCTGACGAAAGCGATGGCATTTGTCGAGGCGTTGCTCCAAAAGCTCTGCGGCATACAGAAAGCGGTGGCGCTGGCGGAGGCATACAGAAAGCCACCGCAGTCCTTGAAGGAGCGGAGGTGTCGATGCGGTGTCAATGCGGTGAGGGGTGATCGGTGATCGGTGTCGAGTTGGTGTGGCGTCGAGTTGGTGTCTGACTGAAGAGAGTTGGAGGACATGGAAAGAGTTTTCAAGAACCTTGGAGCAACTAAAAGAAAAGAACAATGGACTCGACTCTTGTTCCCAGGATGACCTCCAAAATGAGAATTCATCCTGCACCCTCCCAGCAGCACCCAAAAAGGGAACCGTCAGGGAGCCCAGGGCCTAGCTTCTCAAAATGAACGTCAACCAGCTTAGCGGCGCCCCAAACACCCTACCACCAGCTCCCTACTTTTCATATCTTTTCATCCACCCCTGCATACTGTCCAAAAGGCAGACTGGCTACTGCAGAAGTCCATGGCAGCCTCAGAGTTTCGGTTGGTGAAGGCTTGGCAAATGGATGTTCTGATGTTCTCCAAGTTGGATGACGCGTGCAATCTTTTCCACTGCTGGACTGCAAACGCTCAAAACTTCCTGGATGATCATTCCGTGTTGATCACAAAGACAGAGTAAACAATTGCTCAGCACAACCCTTCGCTCAGGCTCAAGCAATATTATATCACACTTCAAGATGTCTCTGCTTACCCTGGACAACTTCAATATAAAATATCCATATTATATCTATAATTATCTATATCGCTTCCTCAACTAATACTATAATCCACACTATGCCAAGAGTTAGTCCACAGTGGCCCTTACAATTGTCGGATCTCCCTCTCAAAAGATACACTCCTCGACTCCGAGTTGGTCGCATCACGTTTGTTTCACCGAACCGCCGATGCCGCAGGGAGGGGAGTCCATCCACGGACGAGTCCGAGCAGAGGGCGGATGAGCTCACGAACTGCTCAACGTTCCGTCACGGTGTGAGCACTGGTTCCGGTCACATTTGAAACTGGACGCTGCAGCTGTCCACATCATGGAAAACAAGCTCGCAGGTTTACAGGAACAGTTATGGATCACTGCTCACTAATAGACTGCCCCACAACACTTGATCTTACCTGGAATGGCAGGTGAGACGTCTAACCCCACCAAGTCGTCCCAGTGCGGCGTCAACGACCGTTGGGTCCACCCGGTCAACCCACCCATGGCTTTCCTGTGAGACAGGTGTTGCATGGTGTTCTACAGTAACATGGTTCACACGGACGCTCTGCCCCCGATTTCGGAAGACCAAAAAACAGCTCTGCTGTTTCAGGGGGGTGAACTCCACTTCCATGTTAGTTCCAGGGAGCGTATTTGTTGCATGACATTTCCCCTTGCAATCCGAGTGGCCGTCACACTGGCATCTGTGGGAGGCGAGGCGAACGTTGTGAGGGCCGTGCAATCGGTGAAGGTTTGGTCCTGGGACGGTTTCTCTCAAGTGGTCGGGGACCAAGACATTTAGGACATTTGCACAACTTGGGAGATCGGATGGGCGTGTGGAAATGGAGCTGTGAGAAGACTTTTGGCTTTGGGTTTGAGCACTAAACAGGGAGGAGACACACAAAAATGAATTAGACAACCCCAAAAGGAGATCATGAGCGGTGCTGAGCAGTGTCTGGCACGTAGGTCTCAGGATCAGAGCTCCCGGCCAGATATGAAGAACCTCAGGGATGATGCCGTCTTTCCAGCTCCGTGTCGACCCCAAAGACAGTCCACCCCATGGGATTCTGGTGGAAATGGAAAAAAGATCACCAAACCGCATGCATTTTTATATAGATCTTAAACGTATACACTGTATATATACACATCTGACTGTTTTGTTTCGGTATATAGCACTATATATAGCACTCCTGCGGCTATTCCTCTTTGCATTCACTTTGAAAGTGCCACGCTCAAGTTCACCACTGAGGGAGGCTTCTCCAAGTGACTCTTCCAATTCTCCACATGACTGGAGACTCGGACCGAGCGCGGATCGCCCTGGACCGGGGATCGCCGGCGTTCCACCATGAGACGATCGAGACACGTCGACCGAGCCACGCTGCAGCTCTGTGGCAACATTGGCCATGGCAAAAGGTGGCAGCAAAACAAAGACCTTGAGGCAGTGGTGCAGCCACGGACGAAGGCCAGTTGGAATCAGTTTCTACCAACTCAATTTACCATCACTTCTGTGCTCCGACCAGTTTGCAAACAAGAAGCAACAATCATGTAGGCACCACCATAAAACAAAAACAACAATGAGGAAGGTCCATTCTTCATGTGTGGAAAACTTGTAGTTTGTGCAGGCCAAGTTGCGGTCCATGTCGCTGAACGCCCGTTGCGGTCCATGATGGACTCTCATGCAACCCTCATCCTCCTTGGATCAGTGAGATTATTTGAATGGCATGATTGTGACACGAACAAAACATATGGTTGTAAGTTATAGAACTTGGGTCTATCCCAGTAATAGTAAGTAAGAGTGGATGATGATGGTTAGGTTCCAGGTCTTGTTTTTGAAACAGTTATTGACTGCTACAGGCTACAGGTGAAAACTGGGACAGACCCGGTCCAGGCCGTCATAGTCAACCGGACTCCTCGAGCTGCCCTGGAGGACCGCAAAAGGGTTCGATCTCTGGGATGAGGCAGTTTTTTGGCCCAACAAAAGTGCTGAGGCTTTCGCAACGCAACAGTCTCCAACTGCGGAGGCAACTCCAACAGTTGGGATGAAAGGACGCAGGTTGGGACGAAACCCAGCGACGCTGGGTGTCAACCAACTGTTGAAAGATGAAGCCCCCCCCCGCAGCTGGGCTGCAAGGGGAGTGTAAGTTCTGCAGTTCTCCCTAGGTTGCCCAGGCTGCTTCTTCAGGCTAAAACCGAGCGACCAAACTCAGCTCTGGATGGGTTTGGACCCACCTGGTCTTCCCAAGGTCTGGATTCGTTTCTGCTCCAAGTCTCAACTTCGGTCAGGACACAGCGCGCACAGGGTCGAGAACGGTTTGGCCGAAGGAGCCAAACTCACCGGACAGAAAGAGCAGAAGGAAGGTAAAAATCAGAAGGACACATGGGTGTGTTGTTGAATTGGGAGACCCCCTGGCCCTGGCTGGTTAGACTATGGTAGACTGGTCTATGAGTCTATGGTAGACCATTCTTCGGTAACGCCTGGGGTTCGGTCTCGTTGAGGTGCATTTGGGCAACGATCCATGGTCCACACGAGTGACTCTGTCTGTCAGGTCTGGGTGACAAGCCACTCAAACGATTGGGCATGTGCAATCCTACAGGTGCAGTGACAAGCGAATAGAAGCCTCTTTAAGGTACGTTTCTCTAATCAGCTGCAAGTTCGAGATTCTGGGCTTCTTAACTAAAAGTCGGGGTTTATGTGGCAGTTTGTACGTGGCCATGCAGAAAGTGACGGCCTCTGCACAATTGCCATCCTCGCCGATCCTCGCGATATCGAGGAAGATCTTAAGCTCGATGGGTGGATGCACATCAGCACATCTTCTATGAGACTTCCTGCATTAGACGCCAAGAGTCTCAAGACTGTGCAAACCTCCCAGTGACTGAGTCACGCGCTATAAAAAGAATTTGTTTGTACGGGCAGCTTGGCCCAATGGGCACCCAAAACCCCCCCGAAACCAGGTGAAGGGATCAACATCAAAACCACCTCTCTTCCACGCGTGGGCCCCCCTTTTTTGGCTTCCCGACTCATCCAAAGATCCATGCGACGAAAGGATTCCGACACGTTCAAAGGACGTGGAAAACAAAGGCTGAAGCCTCCACTCTTCTCTTTGAGAAGGGAATGGACCATTTGCAGGATTTTGCAGGCTCAGCTAGTGCAACTCTACTACCTCTGGATACCAATAATAAAGGATCAGGGTAGCCAGGACAAAAAACAGATTCCATTCTTTTTTGTGTGTGTCACGTTTTGGTGCCGAATTATGTTATGTCCGTGTTGGGATGAGTAACGATGAACTATATACACAGGATATCCGAGCAGTAAGACAACCCAGTTCTGGTAGTCTATTGGAAGGACTGGCTGCTGCAGCATCTGCCATGATCGGTTGAAAGACACATTGGTCGTTGTAGCATTCCACTGCTGCCTCACATGGTTCCGAAACCTAAACCCTCAGTTTCCCTGAAGTGATATTTGGTCCTGGAACTTCAACCGAACTCCCCAGAAACACGGACTCTTCTCAGCGCAAGACAATTGTCGGATTACCACTGCCACACTCTCAGGCCATTCACAAGGTTTCGCAGTACACAACCCCATGCAACAAAGACCTGCAAGTGGTAGATGCTGAATTCCTCAAGCCGGACATCTTTTGCAGCATGGCATTTAGAGACGGCCATGCTTTGGGCCGTTGTTTTTTGCCTGGAAATGGGCAATTCATTATGCCAATCAATCACCCGTGCAAGACCACTGCTTTGTCTTTTCTTGAGGAAAATAGAGACACTTCGGCATCTCTACCGATAAGCGGGAATCGCAACACAAACCATCCAAAAGTCATGGCAGGAACGTGGTTTGTGTGCCCCACCCACTGGGCCATTTAAATATACGATCTCAACCGCAAATGCTGTTTGTATGTGTGTTTTGTGACTACATACCTGCAGCCTTGTGGTTGCTTCGAACTTTGGTCGGTTGCTCGACATATTTTGATATAGGTCTGTGAACCACATCCGCAACCAAAATCAACATCCGCTGAAAAAGCATATTTGAGGAAAAACGCCCGTGGCTCACCAATAAAAACCCGTAGCTTGTATGAACGCCCGCGGAATATCGGACATATAGAGAAACATCTGCAGACTCAAATATAAGGCAATGACTCCAAAAATGGTTTCATGCCGCAAATTAGAAACACACACACACACACTGAGGAAGTTCTAATATATTCCACATCCAGTGTTTTTAAATGTGCAAGTGGATGCAAGTGGGTTGAATGAAATACCGTAGTTACAGTAAGTAAACATTTGCAAAAAGAGCAACACGTCCTGCATGTGTGTGCAACTCCACGAAACCCTGCAGACTTGCTGACCTTTGCCTTTGACCTTCACACTTTTCCCCTTCATGTGTCGTGTGACTCCCATCTCCAGCAGCTGCTTCCCCTCACACCTTCCACTACTTCTCCCACTACCAGGAGCAACAGTGAAAACCGTGCGAGCTGATGATGTGACGCGAAAATGACTGGCTGCGGTGTGAATCAAAGATTTGCTGAACAAAACATGCTCGATTGAACATCATCAGCATGAAACACATCTGTGAAATTCACGTAGTGTGTCTGTATGTGTGTCTTGATATCCACATAGTCAATCACACTCATATAAGAAATTGGTGTTCCAAGTCCCAAATTTGGGGGAGCACCACAAGTTACGGCCGGAAAATAGCCGAATATGTCCAGATTTAGGGGGCAGCTTGGACCATGGTGAAGTTCAAATTGAAATCGATTAAGAGAAACCCTAAACCCTAAACTCCTGAAGACTCTCCAAAGAATCTCGCTTTAATTGGAATCCAAATCAACTACTAAAGCCTAGCTCCTGGAGGACAATCTCACGTTAGAACCCAAATGAACCCTTCGTTTTTGGCCGACGCCGCTTCGTCCTGCGTCACCCGTGCGTGACCACGTCACTTCTGCCAGTTCATCAGCTTGGCTGCCAGGCTCTTTGCGCTTCGAAACCTGGCACCGGTGGGCTTGGACGACGACACGAGATCGAAGCCAGGACACGAGATCCAAGCTCCTTGTTTGACAAGAAAGGAATTACAGTTATTTAATCGTATTCAAGTAATATGTACTTGTGCTGCACTAGCTCAACATAGCCCAAACAAAGCCTCCCCACCCTGCTTCGTTCTACCATCCCAACATAATCACCGGACACCCCCCCTTCCGCATCGGACCCAACGAGCTCTTCCCTTTCCGCTTTCGCTTCGCTTGGTTTAGGAGCTGGTTCTCGTCGAGCTCCATGAAGCCGGCGACGCGAGGGCCCACGTTCTCCCCCTGCCAAATGTCCGACAGGCTATCTCTCCTGGACGTCACGGTGTCACGGTGCAGGTGCAAGAAGGAGGAGGTACATACAGAGTCTCCCGACTTGATCGGTGGAGGACACCGATTTCGGTGGGGTCGGTCATGCGAAGAGTATCTTCTCCCACGCCACGTCGTAAATCGAAGGACTTGGACAACGGATTCGAGATCCCTAAGCACTTCAGTAGACTGTTTAAGTTCAGCCACAAGCGGAGTCGAGCAAAAAACAAGGCTGTCAAGAAAATACAAATATTTTCAACAACACAATTAAAACATTCGAGACCCGATGATCCCATGTGTCTTGATCAGAGGGCTACTGATCAAACCCTGTCTGCTCAATGTTCCTTGTTACACGTTCCCGCAAATCAGCTGGGTCTTCCCTCCATGTAAACGTCTGTATATACGTACGATTCAGTACGTCTATTCGGTCAATTGACTCCAAATGTGGATCAAAACCAGGAGATCTTCGTTGAACACCATTCGTGGACCGGTCTGGTCCGGCTCCAGGTTGAAGGACCAATCCCCGAACTGTCTGTGCTTTCTGCGCTTCCTGTCTGGGTGTCCTGTCTGGTGACCTATAAGCAGCTGCGTCCCAGGTCCCGTCCCAGGTCCCGAACGGAAGCAGCTGGTGGTCTTTCCTTCGAGGCGGACTGTCTCCCGTCGTCCGGTCTGACGTGAGTTTTTCGGGGTCGACGGGAAGCCGGCCATCGGTTCTGCCGGGGGGGCGGCACTGAATTGATCCACTTGATAAAGTTCATCACCTCGGTGAGGCGGCGATCAAGCCAAAGACGAAGACGAACGAGGGGGTTTGTTGAAGCGCTTGTCCGTGGCGAAATCCTTGCGATTTCGCAACAAAATAATTGAGTTTATTCCGTTAGAGTTGACCGGAAAGGGCATGGACAACAATTCAACAACGCTGCATGTATATTTCCATGCAAACTGTGTAAGATGTCTTGCCCCTGGGAATCTGATCCCAAATCCTCTACAATGGAAAGCCCAGAATTAGAACCATCCCCAGTTCTGCCATCTTTGGTTCTTGACTGTTAGCACCATTTGTTAATCAAACACCTGACAACTCCGAAAAGATCTACTTCCAAAATCCGCAACCTTTCCCAGGGTCCCATCGCTGTGTCCCAGGTCTTTATTCCTTTTGTCGAGTGGCATATGTGTGCGCTAGAGCGGCGGCATCGGGGTTCAGGTTGACGATGCGACCGAAATGGAGCGGATCCAGGACCATCCTGGCATTCCATGCGGAGTACTCCTTCTCTTCTTGCTTCACATTCCATGCGGCAGACTCCCCGAATGGAATCCGTTTAAGGAAATCTTTCGTAACAAAACAGCGAGCCACATACCAAGCTCAACTTAGAGCCACACCACGTGTAGATGGAGCAAAAGATCCGTCCATGAGGTCAACTTTCGGAAAAGGCGGAGTCCCCATCGGGCGGGTTTTGGACGATTCTTAGAGGTTCATTGATTGATCTTCTGCTGCGGTTTTTGGACCCAAAGATGACCAAAGTGGAACAGATCTCGGGATCCTTCTCGGTCGCCGGGAATCCTAAGAAACCAGAAACACCCCGCCCAAACGACCCACGATGAATGACCCAGCACACACGTAACACACACCACACCTTTGTGCCACCTCCCAAATGACTGACACAAACACACACACACAACAAAAATAACGATAAATAAACCAATCCAACAACATGACAATGATCCTGACTGCTTTGGCTCCAAGGCACAGATCGCTCTCGGTCATGGAGATCAACAAGCCCAGGTGGATCCAACTGTCTGTCCAAAGCACAGGCTCCGAGATCCAATCCTCCCCTGCGCCGGGCCACGCGCCGAGTTCGCACCGATGAAGCACCAGGGTTTCGTTCCGATGAAGCAGGTAAAACCATGGCGCCATGGAAACAACATGTAACATGACTCAATTCTTTGGGTAGCATGGTTGGCCAAAGTGTTGCTACTTGAGGTGGTGGCCTCCTTGGGTGGAATTGGGTGGAATTGCCCGATGTGAACACAATCCAACTATTCCTGTCACTCTCCTGTAGTTGGTTTTGGATCGCTTGTTTGCCCCGCTTATGGATCCATATTATCTATCACTATGAACTAGTCCCAAGAATAGTGACAAGACCTAGTTGCAACCATCACCACTCCACCATCATTTCTGGACCAGCAATGGATTCTTTGTATATGTCCTTCCCCGTGCAGCCGTGCTGGGCACATGTATTTCCTCCATTTCAGGACCAGGGCATCCAGTGAAGAATCGCAAGTGACACATGTTGAGCTTTTAACATCCAACGTAGAAAGAAACATCTGCCACCAGCCCGAACAAAGAAACCAAACACAAACTTAAGTGAAACCCATAGTGAAGCACACAAAAGGAGATCAAGACTCTAGTTCGATTCGTACCTAGCTTTACCCACATCGATTCAATGTTTAGGGCAATTCCTGAAATCCACTTGGATGGGCCCAAAGAATGCTGTAGCCACATGGTCAAAGGTCTCATGTGTCGTAGGTAGCCTGTCTCCAAAGAGACCGATTCCATACACATCCATAGACCCAAAACTGCGGCTGATTTTCATCCACAGATGCCCGTTTCCCATTTTGGGTGACTCGCAAGAAAAAACAGGTCTGCGGGACACGCCCATGGCCTTTGTCCACTAGCTCTTTGTGCTCATTTCCTTTGGAGTCAATTCTGCTGTAGATCAACCTGCCAACGCAAGTCATGTCTGGCTTTCGGAAAGCGGAGGAAAGTGGAGAATTGAAAGGCACCGTCCGAACGGTCCCGCTGCCGGTGAAGCTGCGGCTTCCGCCGTTTGCAATGGAGATTGAAAACCAAAACTGTACGATCAGAACACATGAAATCATTCGTATATAGTACGTAGATTGAACTGACTCTTTTTGTGTGACTTTGTGAAAAACTGCACTTTGAATGGGGAACTTGAGTGGGACTAGTTTAAGCACCTGTCAGAAGTTAGAAAACCCCTTGCACCTAGATGTTCCTATAAAACAAAACAAGAGATTGTATATATTATATAAGGGTGTAAGTTGTACTGTGTTTCTCTGATCCGGAAATTCTGACTCAAATCTGCAGAAGAAAATTACTTTACTTCGAGTGATCCCCACCATGACATTTCAATCATTTGACTTGATGCCATAGTGAGGAGCATGTTGCCATGGTCGTGGGTATTGTAGTTCTCGATTTTGCTTGTGGGTCCTCGGGTTGTGTGCTGCGGTTGTGTGTTGTGGTTGTGGTTGTGTGCTGTGTTGTGGTTGTGGTTGTGTTTGTGATTGTATGTTTATGGCTGTGTGTTTGTGATTGTGTGTTTGTGGATGTTTTTGCGGTTGTGCTTGTGGCTGTACGTTTGTGGTTGTGTCTTTGTGGTCGTGTTGTTGTGGTTGCGTGTTTGTGGTTGTGTGTTTGTGGTTGTGTGTTTGTGGGTGTGTGTTTGTGTGTTGTGTTTGTGTGTTGTGGTTGTGTGTTTGTGGTTGTGTTTGTGGTTGTGTGTTTGTTGTTGTGTGTTTGTCGATGTGTTTGTGGTTGTTGTGTTTGTAGTTGTGTGTTTGTGGTTGTGTGTTTATTGTTGTCTTTGTGGTTGTTCATTCTATCTGGCATATCTTCTGGCATTCTATCTGGCATATTTTCTGGCATTCTATCT